>JACBKR010000649.1:0-86852 GCA_014218235.1 Colocasia esculenta
TGGTGTGTTGGATGATAGCCACTAACGCGTCTTGTCTGGGCGACGTGTTAGTGTCGCGTCGGAGGTGCCCGACACGACAGCCATCCGTGTCGCAACCACTAGGTGCGTCGCGATCTTGTCGCGCCCGGTCAACGGGTCGCGACAGGATTATGCTTTTGGTCATCTGACGCCTGTCAGGGTGACAGGTGTGGCAAAGCGACTTGTCAGTAGGGCTGCCAACGGGTCGGAGTTGGAAATGGATGTTTTCGCTTCCGCTTCCTATAAGAAATTTTGGAGTCGGAAACGGAAACGGAAAAGGGTATTTCCGCTTCCGCATCCATTTCTGCTTTCTATCGGAAAATCGGAAACCGGAAATGGAAACAAAATAGAAACTTCGGATGTAACACATTTTTACAATAGAATTTTATAAATTTATAATTATATTTATTAAATTTATGAATAGTTTCAAATGTAAATTTAATAATCTTTTCTACCATATCTTCTTCATCATGTACATTATAATGACCCTTACTAAATGAGTATAACAAGATCAAATTTGTATGCTAAAATCATATTGATATATAATGGTTGAGTAATAGTAATCAATATATATAGATGTAATATCGTTAGAGAAAAAGCTGCCAATAATTGGGACTAGAATAGATGACATTTTACATATAGATGGGAGGTGAGAGACAATGAGTTAAAAATTTAAGAGCCAAAGTTTGAGATATTTTTATAAAAATATATATAATATATAAAAAGTTATCGGAAACGGAAACAGAAAAGTGGATGCGGAATTGGGTGTTTCCGCTTCCGCATCCTATAAGAATTCGGATATCCATTTTCGCTTCCGCTAAGCTATCGGAAAGTTTCTTTTCGGAGTTCCGCATCCTATACAAATGTGGAACGGGTCGGCTAAACGGAATTCGGAGGTCCATTGGCAGCCCTACCTATCAGGTTGTCGCGGTGTCCCTGGGAGACGCATTCTGGTCGCGGTGTGCAGGGTCTTCGCTTTAAAGTACGCTAACGCGACGCCCCTCCCCGTCGCGCTTGGGGGACCGAAGGCTAAAAGCCTGGTCGGCGCCCTTCCCTCCTTTTTCCCTTTCTCCCTTCCCTCCTCCTCTCGAGGTGGGGACGGTTTTCCCCTCTTCCTTCCCGGCGGTTTGGGCTTGGTGGTGGCGCCGCGAGCTTGTGGCGAGTGGTGGAGAGGCGTGGAGCAAGGAGGAGGCGGCCTAGGCGTCGTGAGGCCCTTCGTGGGTTCGTTCTTCATTTACCGGTAGGGATTTCTTGTTCCCTTCCCAATCCGGTGATTGGGAGCTCTCGTGGCTTTGTAGATAGTTCTACTGCTTTCCCCATGCTCCCCTCCTCGTGGATGTGCAATTGTAGTGTGTGTGGCGACCCCGGTATGTAGTATCCCGTTAGTCTGCCTTCTGACTGATGTCGCGACCACAGAGTGCGTCACGATATCAGAGAGGCGTCGCCTAGTCGGGTGCGACCTTATTGCGGTGCGGTTAGCCTCGTGATAAGAATCGTGTCGCGCCTGGTTACCTGTCGTGACATGCTTTTTGTCGCGACGCGCTGCCCTCGCGACTTGGTGCTTGTCACAGTGCCTTTCCCCGTCGCATTACCATCGCGATGGCCTAGGAGGGCGCGATAGTACCTTGCTTGCCTCGGGTGTTTCCGTGGCCGCGGTTGGCGTGTTGGCGTGTGCCTCAGGGCAGGTGTGCCCTTAGGACCTTCTGGTAGGGAACGCGACAGGTTGGCTCGCTGCATTCAGTGGCCGAAGGTGACACCTTCGTGGTCGTGTCTAGCGGTGGCACTAGGAGCTCGCGTCTCTCTAATAATTGTTTGACTATCAATCAATTATTATAAGAGCGATGGTTTCTGTGCCGTCTGGTGGTGTTCTAGGTTTTCGGGCCGTGCCGTGTGTGCCGGCGTTGGCCGACGGTCTCTTGGGGGTTTCTGGGAGGTGTGTCGTGCGTGCCTGTGCCTGCTGGGCTTGTCTTGATTTATAAGTCAGCTGTGCCAGTTTCTGTGGTGGTTGCCCCGCCAGTTCTCTTTCGCCCGGTGCTAGGCACTTAAGGGCTTGTCCACGAGACAGGTTGTTACCGTTACTTGGGACCCCTAGTCCCCGTGCGCATTTAGAGGGAGTTCTCCGGGCGGCGGGTTTTACTCGAGTCAGGACTCTAGTAGCAGAGGGGAAAACGGTGGGGACATCAGTGTAGAGTCGTTTGTAGAGCTCTCTTAGCTGGTCTGTGTCGCCGAGGTTGTTGTGGCGCTCTTTCAGTGCGGACCCTAGTCCTTCTCACTGCCTCGCTCTGTGTTGGTTCCGGAGCCGCGTGGGGAGGTTAGGCATGGGCCGCAGCTCGGCCGGGCTGTGGTGGTTGGTTGTGTGTTCTCTGTTGTGGCTCACTAGCCTCACTCTACGGGGAGGTTGTAGGCAGGAGTCGGCGGCTGGCGAGCGAGAGGTGGACTGTGTGTCTCTCTCTTAGCTGCCGGTGGCGGTGGCTTGGTTGACTTGTTGTGATGGCGGTTCACATTGTTTCCAAGTGGGTCTCATTGCCCAAGCCTGCACGGTGGTTGTAGCCTAGCCGTGTCGAGCTTCCGTGGGCTTTGTTGGTCTGGCCTGGTTGGCCTATGCTTGTGGCGGTGTGTCCGCGTAGCGTGTTCTCTCTGGGTGCCTTGGGTAGGCACCCGACTGCTGATTCTATAACCCGTTCCTTGGTGCCATCCGTGGTGGCACCGAAGTGTGTAGTTCCTTGACCTCGTGGCGTGTCCGAGGTCCAGGGTGGTTCTGCTTGTCGGCCCTCAACCTTGTGGAGGTTTGAGGTGGCCGTGCCTGTGGTGAGACGTTCCTTCTCACGTGATTGCTCGGTGTCTCTTGTGGTGACCCTGGTTGTTCCTCCCCGACCTCGTGGAGGTCTAGGATGTTGGTGCTTGTGTCGTGAGACTCTCGTCTCACGTGGTTGCTCCGGTGTTCGGTGAGCTCTTTGTCTCGGCGGTGCGTGCCGAGGGTTGCTTCCGCATTGTGTTTGACTCCGCTGGTTCTGCGGGAGTCGTGTCTGGCCCAACCCTGGTTGTGGGTCATGGCATTACTCTATTCCGCTACTTTATAGTACTCTGCAGTAGTTTTCTCGCTTTACTATTTCTAGAGTAGTTTGCTTCTTCTGCTTTCTTGGAGTTCCTGCTGCTCTGGCTGGTAAGGGACTGGTTATCCTTACTGAGCCTTGTTCGCGAGGCTCACCCCCCTACTCTCTTCAGGTAGGGACTCGTTGTCGCCAGGAGTTCGTTGCCGGACGGTGGTGGTGGTGATTTGTTGCGTCGCGCGTTGCCAGCAGTGTGAGTTGTGAGCGTGAGCGCTTGTACTGTGTGAGTGAGAGTTGCCTTTTTGAAAGTCCTCGGTATGCCCCTTAAGGATTGCACATTCTTTATGTACCTGTACTTTTATTTAGGACATGTTGTACATAATTTCCTTATTAATGAATGAACTTTCTTGTTATAGTTATTTGAATTCAATGCTTATCTCACTGACTAAATTCTAACCCTTCCGGGTTTTCGGATCCGTGGGGCGGCACGATCTTCGGGGTCCCTGGCGGGGGGGTCCAGGAGGTCAGGTCGTTACAGTGGTATCAGAGCTCAGGGGTCCAACGAGATTTGTAATGAGTTAATAACTATGGATGTCCCAAAGAAAGGTACTAGTACGCTGCTGGCCGTCCGTGTAGAGTTGCTGTTAGGTGAGCCTTTGGTTCTTTGTTGCAGGTGGCTAGCTTTCTAGCAGGGTTCAAGTGTGAGCTGCAGGAGAGTGTTGCTGCTGTTGCTGGTGGCGCGTGCTACAAGCGTGGTTGCTGGTTCGCTCGTGCTGCGATTGGATTCATCTTCGGCCTGCGCGTTCATGTGGGTGTGTCGCGAAGGCTGAGAGAACCCACGTGTGGTGTGGCCTTCACCGGTGCAGGGTTGTAGTCTACGGAGCCGGTCGAAGGTGTCCTTGCCTTGTTGGCTATCCCTTTGTTGTTGGGGTGTGTGCTGTGTTGGTTGTGTGTTTGGCCTCGCGTAGCTGTCCACCGTTGTGCGCTGTGCTCTGCTCAGTCGGTGTCTTTGCTCGAGCTAAGCAGATGCTTGTGTGCCGTGTTGCACCACTGGTTGAGCGCTGCAACACCTGTCTGTGGCTGTTGTCGGCCTTGTGCTGACTTGAGGTGAACTCTGGTGAGGTGCTCTCAGGGTTCTTCTCTGTTGGTTCTGGTGGAAGTGATGTTTCCCCAGAACTATGTTGTGCTCGTTTCTGGTGTTGTTGTGTTGCCCTCTGGGTTGAGGTGCATCGCTTGGCTGCTTGTGTTCTGGTGATGTTTCCCAGAACTGTTTTGTTGTTGTCCTAGTGAGGGTTCCTCTCTCTGGGGCTGCTTCTGTGCTCGTTGAAGTCTTCCGCTGTGTTACCTCTTTGGTTTGAGGTTTTTGTTGTCTGGTTGGTTGCTGTTGCGTTGCCCTCGAGGTTGAGGTCATCGCTTGTTGCCTTGTGTTCTGGTGATGTTTTCCAGAACGGTTTGCTGTTGTCTTGGTGAGGGTTTCTCTCAGGACTATCTCGTGTTTGTTTTTGTTTGTTGCTGTGCTACCTCAGGGTCTAAGGTGTACTGTCTGTTTGGCTGGTGCGTTCTGGTGGGTTTTTCCAGAACGGTGCCTTTGTGCATTCTGGTGAAGGTTCTTCCCAGGATCGCCCCTTGTCACTTCTGGCGGAGGTTCTTCCCAGGTGTGCTTGGTGTTTGTTTTGGCTACCGTTGTGTTGCCCCTGTGATTTTAAGTGTGTCGTTGGTTGAGCTGCGTTCTGGTGAGGTTCTCCCAGGACGGCTCTTGGCGCTTTTGGTGGAGGTTCTCCCCAGAGCTGCCATGTGGTGTTTTGGTTGTCACTGCGCTTTCTCTCTGTAGAGATGAGCTGTCATTGTTGCCGGTCAGACTGCCTGTGTGACAGTCTGCTTGGGGCTTTGTCGATCAAGGTGTGGTGCTTTGACCGGTGTGTCTTGCCATGGTGCTGGCCAGGTTGTCTTCTTGTTCGTTTTCGAGTTTCTCGGCTGCGCTGGTGGGACTTCATGTGTCCCCGTGGTCGGGTGGTTTGCTTCGCTTCTCACAGCCATGCGTGCTCTCCCAGATGGTGGTCTGGTGAGTGCAGTGGGTGTCTGGCTGGCTGTGCCTCTTGGGTGAGTGCTAGCCTTGTGCAATGTTTTCTTCTTTGTGTGAGGAAGAGGCCGTTGTGTGCCTCTTCCTCTGCTTTCGTGGTTGCTCGGGGTGGTGGTGTTCTGCCATGGCAGTTGGTGTCGTGTTTCGCACCGTGGAGACCTTTATGGTGAAGCTCCCTCCCCTTGAGCTGTCTTGAGGTTGAGCTAGTTGCTCCCCTCATGCGCATTTGTTTCCTTGTGGCACGATGGGTCATGGTGTACCTATTGTGCCGTTCCATGCTGTGCTGTTTTTCCTGTTTGCCTGGCTGGACGATGTAGGGCAACGTGCCCTGTGTTCAGTGTGAGGCAGCATCGGTTTTCTTCTGTTTAGCTTGCTTGTGCAGGCATTGTTCGGTGTGTGTTTTTGCTTGTGCCTCAGCTGTGTTTAGAGGCACTTGTCACTGTTTGGTGTGTGGCCCTCTCCGCCTGCGTGGTGGGAGCGGTGCCTTTTGTTGTGGGCTTCTAAGAGCCAATATGGTTGTTGCGCTCTTGAAGCTACTGGTTTTCTGTGAGTTTTTCCATTGTGGGTCTCTGGTGGAGAGTCCCTTTCGGTTGGCCTTGAGTCATTTCAGGCCGTTGGTGCAGTTGTGTACTGGACCTTGAGCGGTTTTCCTTTTTCGATTTTTCGTGTCCTTGTGCCTTAAGGGTTCAGGCCGGTGTGGCCTGTTCTGCCCTTTTAGGCTTGCAGTTCCTTGCGTGTGGCTTTTGCAGGTCTCTTGTGGAGAGCCCTTCCTTTAGCCTATGTTGTATCGGCTGATGGTGCAACTATGTTGCATCTTGCCTGGTTTTGGTGCTTGTGGTGGCACCATGTGCTCGTGCTCGGTGGGTTGTTTTGTGCCGTCTGGAGCCTTGGCGCACTGTGTTGTACTTTGGGTGGCTCCTGGTGCTTGCGATAGCACCGTGTGTCGTGCCGTGTGCACTGATCGTAAGCTTCGTGCGTCATTTCATGAGTTTGCTCGGTGTTTGAGGCATTGAGCTTTCCACCTCCAGGACACTTTGTGCTGGCCCGTGCCTTGTGGTTGTACTGTTACCGCTGTGGGGAGGCTGCTTTGCCTTGTCTAGGCAGCCCTATCAGAGGTACGCCAGGCTTTGGTCGTGGTCTATGTTCAATTTTTTTCCCTCTCGCTTTGAGGAGCGAGTGTGTTCGGTTGGGGTGCCCTACTTCGGTTTGGGTCCCTCTGAGGTCGACGTGATGTCCTCGACCTCTGCTGTTGTTTCGGTTCCGTGTGGTTGTGCTCCCTTCGGGTGGTTGGCAGGTTGGTACCCGCATTGAGCCCTGTGTGCGCGTGGCGGGTGTACTGCCAACTCTTCGTTGATTCTCCGTTGTGCGTGGTGTTGGCGAGTCTGGAAGCCGATGGCGGAGTCTCCTATCGATTCGTCTGGTGACAGTGAGGCCTATCGGCTACTAGTACCCAACCACACGTTTGTTGACATTGTGAGGTGCCAAGTTTTGGCTTCACTTCTGACGTCTTCCATGTTTCCATCGTGGTGTGCCACATTGGGGAGCGTGCAACTCCTAGTTTTTGTGGCTCCGCGTGCGTGTGTGTCCTGGTCGGACCACGAGGATGATCTGGGTGAGATCTAGTGGTGCCGGCGGACACTGCCTTGCTCGCCGTGGGTTTTCTCCATGTGCGTGTTTTCCGCTTGGTTTTGGGTCACCATTAAGAAACTCCTATTAGACCTTGCCGTAGGTGCTAGCTGTTGCTAGTTGTGCGGAGCCATTCAACGGAGTCTTGTGGATGACCTCTTGGCGTTTTTCTCGGTTCGCGTCAGTAGCGGTGACCTCTGTCTAGCCGCCGTGACAGAGTGAGTTACTGACCGGTTGGTCTCAATAGCGTGGTCTGTTGAGGGCTCAGTCGTGGTTTTCGACTGGCGGTTCCAGTGTTTTCTGGTCGGGTTGGTGCGCGCCGCGCCTTTGGGGTTGTCGACAACTGCTTGTGTGCTCCGCGCTGTGTTGTGTGCGCCCTGCGACTGTTGGTTGTCTGGTTGGACCCTCCATTTGGGACGAGGTCGTGGGGTGACCACCGGGAAATCGTGGTATGACTTAGTAGTCTCTTTGCACTTGGTTTTTCTCCGACCGGGTTTCGCCCTTAATTTCGAGGATGAAATTATTTTTTTGTTGGATGTATTGTAACATCCCGGGCTTTCCGGTTTCCTCCGTTGTGTGTTTGGACTGGCCACTAACGCGTCCTGTCTAGGTGCGCGTTAGTGTCACGTCGGAGGTTCCCGACGCGACAGTCATCCGTGTCGCGACCACAAGTGCGTCGCGATCTTGTCACGCCCAGTCAACGGGTCGCAACAGATTTCTGCTTTTGGTCGTCTGACGCTTGTCAGGGTGACAGGTGTGGCAAAGCGACCTGTCAGGTTGTCGCGGCGTCCCTAGGGAACGCGTTTTGGTCGCGGTGTGCAGGGCCGTCGCGTTAAGTACGCTAACGCGATGCCTCCCCCTCCCGTCGCGTCTTGGGGGCCGAAGACTAAAAGCCTTGGTCGGTGCCCCTTCCCCCTCCTTTTCCCTTTCTCCCTTCCCTCCTCCTCTCCGAGGTGGGGAAGGTTTTCCCCTGTTTCTTCCCAGCGGTTTGGGCTTGGTGGTGACGCCGGCGAGCTCGTGGCGAGCGGTGGAGCGGCGTGGAGCGAGGAGGAGGTGGCCTAGGCATCGTGAAGGCCCTTCGTGTGTTCGTTCTTCGTTTAACCGATAGGGATTTCTTGTTCCCTTCCCAATCCGGGTGATTGGGAGCTCTCGTGGCTTTGTAGATAGTTCTACTGCTTTCCCCATGCTCCCCTCCCCTTGGATGTGCAATTGTAGTGTGTGTGGCGACCCCGGGATGTAGTATCCCGTGGGTCTGCCTTCCGACTGATGTCGCGACCGCAGAGTGCATCGCGATATCAGAGGAGGCGTCGCCCCGGTCGGGTGCGACCTTATTGCGGCGCGGTTAGCCGTCGCGATAAGAATCATGTCGCGACCTAGTTTCCTGTCGCGACATGCTTTTTATCGCGACGCGCTGCCCCGTCGTGACTCGGTGCTTGTCACGGTGCCTTTCCCCGTCGCGTTACCATCGCGATGGCCTAGGAAGGCGCAACAGTATCTGGCTTGCCTCGGGTGTTTCCGTGGCCGCGATTGGCGTGTCGGCGTGTGCCCCAGGGCAGGTGTGCCCTTAGGACTTTCTGGTAGGGAACACGGCAGGTTGGCTCGCTGCGTTCAGTGGCCAAAGGTGACACCTTCGTGGCCGTGTCCTAGCAGTGGCGCTAGGAGGTTCGCGTCAATCGATTATTAGAAGAGCGATGGTTTCTGTGCCGTCTGGTGGTGTTCCGAGTTTTCGGGCCGTGACGTGTGTGCCGGCATTGGCCGACGGTCCTCCGGGGGTTTCCGGGAGGTGTGACGTGCGTGCCTGTGCCTGCTGGGCTTGTCTGGGTTACAAGTCAACTGTGTCAGTTTCTGTGGTGGTTGCCCCGCCAGTTCTCTTTCGCCCGGTGCTAGGCACTTAAGGGCTTGTCCATGAGACAGGTTGTTACCGTTACCTAGGACCCCCGATCCCCGTGCGCATGTTAGAGGGAGTTCTCCGGCGGCGGGTTTTGCTCGAGTCACGGACTCTGGTAGCAGAGGGGAAAACGGTGGGGACAGCAGCGTAGAGTCGTTTGATAGCTCTCTTACCTGGTCTGTGTCGCCGAGGTTGTTATGGCGCTCTTTGGTGTAGACCAGCTAGTCCTTCTCAGTGCCTCGCTCTGCGTTGGTTCCGGAGCCACGTAGGGAGGTTAGGCGTGGGGCCGCAGCTCGGCTGGGCTGTGGTGGTTGGTTGTGTGTTCTCTGTTGTGGCTCACTAGCCTCACTCTACCGGGGAGGTTGTAGGCAGGAGTCGGTGGCTGGCGAGCGAGAGGTGTGGACTGTGTGTTCCTCTCTTAGCTACCGGTGGGCGTGGCTTGGTTGACTTGTTGTGACGGTGGTTCACGTTGTTTCCAAGTGGGTCTCATTTCCCAAGCCTGCACGGTGGTTGTAGCCTAGCCGTGTCTAGCTTCCGTGGGCTTTGTTGGTCTGGCCTAGTTGGCATGTGCTTGTGGCGGTGTTCCGCGTAGCGTGTTCTCTCAGGGTGCCTTGGTAGGCACCCGACTGCTGTTCTGTAACCCGTTCCTTAGTGCCGTCCGTGGTGGCACCGGAGTGTGTAGTTCCTTGACCTCGTGGCGTGTTCGAGGTCCAGGTGGTTCTGATGATCAGATCATCCCATATAATTTCATGAATTTATATCTATTTTGATGATTAACAAATCCTAACAATTAGTATCTAACAAGTTTTCATGAAGCTTAGTCACAGGAAATAAACAGGCAAAATCAAGCAAAGATTTGTAAGTAAATCCTTACATTGTTGTTTTTAATTTTCAGAGCATGAAATTTCTCTAAGTACATATCAACTCATTTAGAAGTATAATGATTTCATAAGTTTCATATTATTTTTGAGTTTACATCGATTTCGATCTCAGAACGATTCACTAAGTGATCGCATCGATTTCGATCTCAGAACGATTCGCTAAGTGGTCGCATCGATTTCGATCTCAGAACGATTCGTTAAGTGGTCGCATCGATTTGGATCTCAGAATGATTCGCTAAGTGGTCGGATCGATTTCGATCTCAGAACGATTCGCTAAGTGATCGCATCGATTTTGATCTCAGAACGATTCGCTAAGTGATCGCATCGATTTCGATCTCAGAATGATTCGCTAAGTGGTCGCATCGATTTCGATCTCAGAACGATTCGCTAAGTGATCACATCGATTTCGATCGAACAACGATTTTCTCTCACATCGATTCTGTTTCACATCGATTTGATAAGTGAGAACAACGATTTGCTCTCACATCGATTTTGTTTCACATCGATTTGATAAGTGAGAACAACGACTTGGTCTCATAACAATTTGTTTCTCACAACGATTCGATAAGTTCCACATCGATTTGGTATTTACATTGACTCGATAAGTTATACAACGATTTACTTGCTGTAACGATTCGATAAGTCACAACATCGACTTGGTCAATATATTGATTTGTTCACAACGACTTGCTCATAACGATTTGCTTACACTGTCATAACGATTTTATTATGAGTATATAACGATTTGTGTGTATATCGATTTGGTTATGAACGTGCAACGATTCACATGAATAATGACTCATTCACACAACGATTCTATAAGTCATGTTCATATCGATTTCATGAGCTATACGACTTGATATTTAATATCTTGACAAGTCAAAGTCATCATGTATATTTCTCTATTATCCATGCATTAAATATAACCATACATTTCTCTGCACGATGCATGTCCAGATATCTTCTATTCTTATGCTCCTGCATGTAATATCTTTTTTGAAAGACAGAATGGAATTTCTATTTGATGTATTCTCACTCTAACGTTGACTGACAATAAGAGACAGCTTAGCTGTCTACGTTTTAGCATTAATGTGTGCAGGTCTCTGACAGCACGACTCTATACAACGTTGGATAAAGTAGAAGCTGGAGGATATCAAGAAGATTTTCTTCTCACGTGCATGGAATGCAAAGAACCATTGACTGCAAAGGAAAGCCATGCAGTCTAACGTTATCTGAACTTAGAGACAACGGATACTTCAACGACTACATTTTTCAAAGAAGATATAAATAGAAGACTGGTGCCACGTGAACTTGATCTTGAGATTCAAAATCTGCAAGCACCATAGAAGAGCTCAAGTCTCACTCCATCGTCTTGTTGTAGCTCTTTGCTCTCTGTGTCTAGTGTAGAACCTTGAGATAGCTTTTGTGAACTGAGAGTGTTCTTCTTTGTAGATCGTTTCCTCTCAGTCTTCGCTTCGGATCAAGCATTGTGCTGTTAGCTTGGTCCAGGGGCGATCATCCCTTGAACACATCTTGTGTTATTCCCTTCGTGTTGAAGGAAGACCTGGGGTTCCAGGGTGTTATTCCCTTCATGTTGAAGGAAGACTTGGAGGGTTCCATGGTGTTGTATTCCTCTTCGGGTTGAAGAGAAGACCAGTTGCGGCTGGGTGTGTAATTGTCCTTGAGGGGGATTGTACCCTTGGGTAGTGAATCCTGAGTTGTTGCTCAGGGACTGGACGTAGGACTCCTGTGGAGAGGAGGTCCGAACCAGGATAAAATCTTGTGTAGTGTGATTGCTTGCTTTGTGTTTGTTGTTTACTTTTCACTAACGCTAACAATCATCGAAGTGCTTGTTGTGTGAACGTTTTTGTGGACAGGTTTTGTTGATAATCAAATTCTAAAGAATCCCATCACCCCCCCCCCCCCTGGGCTTGCTAGCTGGGCAACAAGTGGTATCAGAGCAAGTCTCTTCGACAAAGAAGAAGATCCAACGATCTGAAGAGAAAAGATCAAATGGCAGCCCAAGGTCACTTCGAAGGTCAGTCAGTAAACAGGCCACCGTTGTTCGATGGTGAAGACTACACATATTGGAAAACAAGAATGGAGTTCTTCTTCAAGGCTCGACTATCAAATTTGGTCAATTGTAGAAAAGGAGATCTTCTGGTCACCAACGACAAAGACAAATGGACAAAGATGACAAGAAGAAAATTTCTCTCAATTGCAAGGCCAAGAGCATATTGTGTTGTGCTCTCAGCAAGAAGGAATTCAAAGAATCTCCGCCTGCAAATCCGCAATGGAGATG
Source organism: Colocasia esculenta (assembly GCA_014218235.1). Classification (NCBI taxonomy): domain Eukaryota; kingdom Viridiplantae; phylum Streptophyta; class Magnoliopsida; order Alismatales; family Araceae; genus Colocasia; species Colocasia esculenta. The sequence continues at coordinate 11,846 of JACBKR010000649.1, forward strand.
TGGGAGAAGCTGAGGATCACCTACGAAGGCACAGACAAAGTAAAAGAAACCAGAATAGATATTCTGGTAACTCAATATGAAAGATTTCAGATGCAACCCGTGAAACATTACACAGATGTACAGTAGGTTCACCGACATCACTAATGGATTGGCTGGTCTTGGTAAGACCTATCAGATGGGAGACATGGTTAGGAAAATTCTCAGATCCTTACCTGCCTCGTGGACTCCAAAAGTAACAGTAATAGAAGAGGCTAACGACTTGAAGATAATGTCGTTAGAGAAACTCATTGGGTCCCTTATGGCCCATGAGATTAACATGGAAAGGTGGGAGAATCATCTAGCAGAAAGAAGCATTCCAACGCACTCAAGGCAGAAGAAGACACATCAGAAGAAGGCTCATATAGCCAAGAAAGCATGAACATCAGTGAAGATGAAGAAGCAATGTTATCCAGAAGGTTACAACGCATCTTGGCTAAGAAAAAGAAGTATCAGTCCGGAAGAAGATACTTCAAGAAGGGAAAAGACTTCAAAAGGTTCAGAAGTCAAAGATGCAAAGAAGACTGAACCATTTGCTATGAATGCAAGAAGCCCGAACATATCAAGGCAGAATGTCGAAGCTCAAGAAAACTGAGTTCAGAAAGAAAGACAGCACCAGAAGACCAAGAAGATTTAAGAAGAAAGTCATGGCAGCAGCAGGGACAACAGTAGTGACTCGGACAGCGAGTCAAGCTCAAGCAATGAATAAGAAGAAGAAGTCAACCTGGCATTCATGGCCAACCTTGAAGACAAGGTAACATCAGACTCATCTTCTTTCATGCAATGAATGATTCTGACAACTTAGAAGAACTTTTAATGAACTGTATTGTAAATTAAAGAAGTGTGTAAATCACTAAAAGCCAATAAGAAAAACTCGCATGCTTAGAAAATACTAATTCAGACTTAAAATCTAAAAATAAGCAAATGGAAAAATAATTACTGAACTAAAAAGGAGAAATGAATTGTTATGTGAAGACTTGAAAAATAAAAATGAACAATTAGCGAGTTTGGAAAACCAAGAAACTGTAGATAAATTAAAACAAGAAGTTAACACTTTAACAACAGAAAATGAAAAATTGTCAAGCACACTAGAAAAATTTACTAATGGCAAAACAACATTAATATAAAAGGTGCTAGATGGTCAGGTAAAAAGAAACATGGATTAGGTTATACTCCTCCCGATAATGAGGAAATAGTAGTATATCCTAAAACATATCCAACTCCTAAATTTGTACCTGAACAAGAACAACATATAAATCAAATCTTAAATACATTCCAACTAAAAAGATAACTAAAATGTCTTGTTGTAGCCATTGCAATAAGTTAGGACACATTAAAGTATCATGTCCAACTAAACATAAAATATGGATAATTAAAAGAAAAAAATTGATGATACTAACCAATCAGGACCCAAAAGAACTTGGGTACCTAAAGCTAATGTTTTAATGCAGGAAAAACCTTCGAGCATCCAAATGGTACTTAGATAGCGGATGCTCAAAGCATATGTCAGGTAACAAGAAGTTGTTCTCTCACCTTGAACTGAAGAAGGCACAGTTACATATGGTGACAATGGCAAAGGAATGTAATAGGTTGCGGACGGTTGGTAGCAAAGGAAAAGTATCATTGAAGATGTACTTTGTGTGAAAGGACTGAAGCACAACCTTATTAGTATCAGCCAGCTGTGCGATAAAGGACATCAGATCAGATTTCAAGAGTCAAAGTGCAGTATTATGAAGGATGGTGCAGTCGTGTTTGAAGCCAGCAGGGAAAAGAACCTGTATGTACTTATTTGGAAGAACTAAAGGATCAGGACATATGTCTGGCAGCAAATAAAGAGCAGTCAACAGATCTCTGGCACCGAAGACTGGGCCACTGCAGCTTGGATGGCATGAGAAAGTTGATCAAGAGAAGCTTGGTGGAAGGTCTACCCAAGGTTAGTGCAAAAATGAATGGTGTTGTAGGCCGTGTGCAAAAGGGAAGCACACCAGTCATCCTTCAAGTCAAAGACATGGTAACAACCTCTAAACCCTTAGAACTTCTACATATGGATCTATTTGGGCCAATGAGGACCACAAGTCTCGGGGGGAAAGAACTTTGGATTTGTTATAGTAGATGACTACTCCAGGTTTACATGAGTTTCTTTCTTAGAACACAAGGATGATACTTTTGAAAGTTTTGTTAGTTTCAGCAAGAAAGTTCAAAAGGATAAGAAGTATAGCATCATTAGTATCCGATCAGATCATGGAGGAGAATTTCAGAATGAGAGCTTTGCAAAATTCTGTGATAGCAAGGAATAGAAAACAACTTCTCAGCACCAAGGACACCACAACAAAATGGAGTTGCTGAAAGAAAGAATAGAACCTATTGGATATGGCAAGGACAATACTATCAGAATATGATTTGCCAAGATATTTTTGGGCCGAAGCCATCAACACAGCATGCTATATCATCAACAGAGTAATGATCAGGCCAATCTTGAAAAAGACTCATATGAGCTATACAAGCAGAAGAGAGCCGAAATCAGCCATTTCAGGACATTCGGAGTGTCCATGCTTTATCCACAACAACGGTAAAAGAGATATTGGTAAGCTAGACTCCAAATCAGATGAATGTATATTCATGGGGTATGCTTCCAAACCCAAAGGATATAGAGTATTTAATAAACGAACTTTATTAATGAGCAATCAGTGCATATTATTTTTGATGAAACTAAACCCTCCTTGAGAAAGGAAGTAGATAGTGATATTGATGATACAGATGAATTGTCCAAGAAGCTAAAGAACACATCTATGAGGATAAGGATGATCCACCCTGGAAGATCTACAACAAAGGATACATCTCACGATAATCTTTCAAAATAATGGAGGTATAAGAAGATCACCCACTGGAAAACATATTGGTGATCCATCGGTTGGGGTAAGAACCAGAGGTAATATAATTCCTTGTGACTACATTGCCTTTGTATCTCAAATAGAGCCTAAGATAGTCAATGAAGCACTCATTGATGAATCTTGGATATTAGCCATGCAAGATGAACTTAACTTAGTTCAAGAGAAACCAAGTATGGTCCCTTGTTCCGAGACCATCAGATCATCCTGTGATTGGCACCAAATGGGTTTCAGGAAAAAATTGGATGAAGCTGGTGTGATCATGAGAAACAAGGCCAGATGGTAGCTCAAGGCTATTCCCAAGAGGAAGGCATAGATTTCGATCAAACCTATGCACCAGTGGCTAGACTTGAGGCAATTAGGATTTTACTTGCATATGCTTTTGCATTAAATTTAAAACTCTTTCAAATGGATGTAAAATCTGTTTTTTGAATGGTTTTATAAAGAAGAGCTATATGTAGAACAACCGCCTAGTTTTGATGACATGGATTTTCCAAATCGTGTTTTTAAGTTGCATAAAGCCTTGTATGGATTAAAGCAAGCACCTAGAGCTTGGTATGAAAGGCTTAGTTCTTTTTGTTAAATCATGGTTTCATTAGAGGAAAAGTAGATAGCACATTATTCATTAAGTCTAAACTAAAAATGTGTTATGTTGTTCATATATGTTGATGATATAATATTTGTCTCTACTGATGAATCTCTTTGCAAGTATTTTGAAAAGCTTATGCAGGGAGAATTTGAAATGAGCATGATGGGGGAGCTCAACTACTTCCTCGGATTGCAAATCAAACAAGGAAAGGAAGGATCTCATATCTGTCAAGCCAAGTACACCAAAGAATTACTAAAGAAGTTTGGATTTGAAAACGTCCAAGCCACTGTCAACACCCATGAGCACATCAACAAGGCTAAATAGTGACGACAAAATGGTAAGAAAGTAGATCAGAAACTTTACAGAGGTATGATAGGTTCATTACTCTATTTAACAGCAAGTAGACCTGATATATTGTTTAGTGTATGTGTGTGTGCTAGGTACAGGCAGATCTAAAGAGTTCATTTAATTATGTTAAAAGGATCTTAGATACTTAGCCAAAACTCATGATCTAGGATTATGGTACCCAAATTCATGTGAAATTAATTTAGTAGGATATTCTGATGGACTATGTTGGATGCAAGGTTGATAGGAAAAGCACCAGTGGATGTTGTCAATTTCTTGCAGAATGTCTGATTCATGGTCCTCAAAGAAGCAAATTCAGTAGCACTGTCTACAGCTGAAGCTGAGTACGTGGTGCTGGAAGCTGTTGTACACAACTCTTGTGGATCAAACAACAACTTGAGGATTTGGACTCTAGATCAAGACAATTATTCCATACTGTGTGACAACACAAGTGGCAAAAATCTCACAAGAATCCAGTCCAATTCAAGGACAAAGCACATTGAGGTTAGGTACCATTTTATCGTGATCATGTAGCTAATGCTAATAGAAACATTTCTTTGTAGATACACAAAATCAGTTAGCAAATATCTTCACAAAGGCCTTACCTGAAGAGAGATTTACTCTCTTAGAAGGGAAATAGGCATGTGTAAATTGTGAAAGATTTATCTGTATAAAACTGAAATATAATTATTTCAGAATAACCAAATTTTCTCTCCTCTGTAGTTAAGCAAAATCTCATTAAAATATTACTTGTCTCTTACTTATCTGAGTCGGTTCGATTAATTTAAAGTATTTATTCCTCTCGAACTGGTCACTTTGTCGTTTCTGCCATTATGGCGCCTTTTGTTTCGAAAAGTTCACTATTACTCTTTTTGATAAAAACCCGAAATCTGTGGTACAATGATTCACCTCCCGCTCTCTTCTCCTTCAACTTGCCTGAGGCGATACCCTATCGACTCCGGCATCAACTCTATGGAATTTTGAAGCTTCCAAATCCTTCTCGCGAGAAATTCTTGAGGGCTTCTGCTCCTTTCCTCATTCCAATCATCCAGAACTTCCCTATTCAAATCCATGGTCGCGTCTGGTGTATCCGCAGCATCGGGGGCTACGGAGCTGCGTTTCTTTACCGCGGAGCAGCAAAGAGGTATACCACTATGAAGATCAAGGTCTGTGGCAACAAGGCAGTGGACGTTGCAGACTTGCAGAAGAATGGAATATGGGCAGCATCATTGCAGATGGAGAGGATGAAATGGACGAAGTGGCAACTCTTCAGAGGTGAGTTATCCAGACCTAGTAAAGGCATTTTATGTTTGTTTGAAGACTGAGGAGGACGGGTCCTTGACATCCACTGTCAAAGGAACCCAGATTAAGATTACCTATGAGCTTTGGAAACTTTATTTAGAGTTTGCACCACGGTCACAGTGGGGTTCACACTGTGGATATCCAGGCGAAGGGATTAGGGATTGTTGGTCCCGAGACAAACTAAAGGATGGAAAGATTGACATCAACCAGCTGAATGCATTCAACCAGATCTACATTTCATAGTGTGCAGATTCTGGTCCCTAGGAGTGCCACCTACTCGACTGTACAAAGGCGGACTCAGACTTGAGTTCTGGGCTATTCAGAACCAGGACATAAATATGGCAGAGGTATGATAGAAAGAACGAAGTTTGCATCCGCTCAGGTTTGGACAAGAAGAGCAAGCTAAATGTATCCTACCATATGCACATCTGCTCACCAAGGTATTTCAACATTTGGCATCAATTTATCTGGAGCAGTGTCAGAGAAAATGGGCCAGGCTATTCGAAGCAGAAACTTAAAGAAAAGTGGATTCTCATTGGTTGGAGGTATATGGACCAAGACCTCAGTGGTGAGGGTGAAGCCATTATTGGCGAAGCCCAAGAAGTCCAACAAGAGAGTAGGGAAGCAGCACCTAGTAGCAGCAGAAGTACCAGCAGACAGAAGTTCAAGAGCAACAACAAGAAGTTATCCGTTCAGAAATTGCAGTGGTGGAACAAGTAGCAGCAGCAGCAGAGGTCGAGCAGAAGATTCGTGATCATTGGAAGCCAGATTGAGGACATTCCTCAAGAATTTATTGAGCCTTTTGGACAGAATTCAGAAGTTACACCTCCCTCCTCACAAGTAGCTACAATCTTCGGAGTGTACTAGACTCTTTAAAATAGTACTCAGGTGGAGCAGAGATCTTGGTAGTTCCAACTGCAGAGGTTGTAGCATCTGGCCACAGTACATATGTTGTCAAGAGGATGCTCCTATTCAGAGGGAGCAAGAAGAAGAAGATATTCCAGTTGATACCCATATGGAAGAGCTCTATTCAGGGGGAGCAATCTGTTGAAAAGGAAGCACAAATCCACGGGAACACACTACCAATGCCCATGTAGATGAATTTCAAGAAGGCATTGTGGAGAGTGCCTCAGATGATGACATGATGATTTTGTGGAGTCCGTTGCAAGGGCAAAGCAAACAAGGGGAAACAAGTAGCTCCGGAGATTCCCTCCTCACATGGAGGCCATGGAGGGCAAAGAAGAAGCATCTAAAGGTCAATTTGAAGCCTATTATTAAAAGAATGGAGAACAAGATGGGCATGGTCAGAAATGCAGTTAGATGGGTGCGCAGTGAGTTATTAGCATTAAGGAGTCTATGCTACACTTGAGATTTGGAGGGCATAGTCCACAAACGCCCCTCCTGCTCCTTCTCCTGCAGAACCAGTCCGCAGTTCTGAGCCTTCAGAGGCCAGGCAACAAGATGCTGGGCCATCAGGGCCAATTTCAGAAGAACCAGCAGGGCCATCCGGGCCACAGGTTGTTGAAGAGGTAGCAACTGCAGTGCAGGATCATGCTGAAGCTGTGAAGGCTGGGCCACCAGGGCCATCAGAGGATGTTGTTGGGCCAACCGGGCCAGTGGTTTCTGAGGGTGTGATTCCAAGAGTAGAAGAGCCAGTTGTAGCTCCAGAAGCCCCTGATCCTTCATCTCTTGTAACTCCGGCCCCTCCTTCACCACCATCTTCTCCACAGCACCACCAGCACCTATCCCTTTCAAACAACCCATGCCTCGCTCCATTTCTTCTCCAACACCATTTCCTTCCCAATCCACTTCATATCCTGCCACCTCTATATCCATTCCTCCACCTCCTCTGTCATTGAAGACCCTCCAGCCTCATCATCAGCTGGAGCCTCATCTCCTCTAGTCCTTCTTCAGCTAGACCATCCATCATACTCCTCCTACCCATCAATCCTTTTCATCCTCCTACTCCTCCCTCCTTTGTTACCTTTATATCTGAAGGTGCACAACTTGAAGGTCCCTTTCTCAAGAAATTCGAGGATGAGTTGGAAATTACCACAATCCGCTCAGTCCTAGAAGTTGTTCTCATGTCCACAGAACTGACTCTCTTCTTCTAGTCCTTCTTCTAAAAGAGGAAACTCTCCAACACTCTTGCTCTTCCCAAGTTTCCTCCTCTTTGGTTTTCCCTCACTGTTGACAATCGAAGGAAACCAATCTATTGTGAATATCTCAAAAGTGTATCCTTGCCACCATTTTTGGTGTTCCTTTCTCAATCTAACTGATCACCTCAATGTTGTCCTTCCCTATTGCCACTTCTCAAAGCTGATCAATCCAAATCTTCCAAATGGCTGAATGCAAGTCTGAAGATCAGTGGGCAAGGGGCACAAGGCTCTCTACAGGAAGTTTCTACTTGCAAAGTCAGATCGGTTTCCACCCCGAGATCACCCACTCACTCTCTCTGAGTGGTTTGTCATTCATCACAAGTCTACCTGGGCACCTTTCATTCAAAAGGAAGTAAAGCTCATCTGTACTTCCAGCTCTTCAATGACTATTTTATCTTCACAAGCTACCTGAAGTGCAGTTGGGTCAGTTCCAAGGAGCCATTGCTTCATTAAAATTGAAAATCCAGTTAATTGCTCCTTTAAAGTGGATTTCGCTACCCTGCAAATACCAGACATGTGTTTCTCCCCAAACTGCATTCTTTGGTCATGGACTCCTCAGTTGGTCCTGTTATTTTTGAGAGATTTGCTCGTGTAATGGGAAGGATCTCAGCTCAGCAGGGTCGTCCCCTCCTTCAAAGATTCCTCTTCCGGGAATTTCATCTAGGCCATATCACTTCTGAGGTTCTTGCCCTCTTCTCTCTGAAAGTGAAAGGCTCTCTCCCTCCGATTGGGAAAAACATTACAACCAGTCGGCCTTTCAGTTGGAAGCTTGAACAGCTCCTTGTTAAGGCAGGCAAGCCTACTCTCTCAGCTGAAGCCTTTTTAGACTTGAATTCCATCAATCTGGTTCAAGAGCCTATGATCAGTGGGTCGAGCGGTACAAACTTTTTATGGCTTTGAAGAAAGATCTCCTGCAGCATCAGATCCACTACCCTATCAAGATCAACCAGTTTCTTCGGTTTGCCAGCTTGGCTCTTTCATTTCCTTCAAGGTCTCCCTTGGCAAAGATGAATATGCTACCTTTCTAGAAGCTCAACGCCAACTTCACATAAAAAAGAATGCTTCCTGCATGGGGTCATCTTATTATTGCTTTTTGGGTTTTTCAGACCTATTTTGAGGAACAGGAATGCAAGGCTTTGCCCATATTCAACGGCATGTCTCTTCTGTCTCTGCTTTCTACCTCCTGTAACCCTCAAGATAAATAGATCAGTTCTTTGCTCTCTTTTTATCTTTCTTCTTTGTCTCCGAATGATATCTTTTTGCTAATGACAAAAAGGGGGAGAACTATAGTATTCTGAAATACATTCCTTGGTATTTTTATGTTACTTCCAAAATTTTACAGGTTTTTTTTTTTCAGAAGCATCTATATTTTGTATATTTTGTCATCACCAAAAAGGGAGGATTGATGATCAGATCATCCCATATAATTTCATGAATTATATCTATTTTGGTGATTAACAAAATCCTAACAATTAGTATCTAACAAGTTTTCATGAAGCTTAGTCACAGGAAATAAACCAGGACCAAAATCAAGCAAAGATTTGTAAGTAAATCCTTCAATTGTTGTTTTTAATTTCAGAGCATGAAAATTTCTCTAAGTACATCAACTCGTTTGAAGTATAACGATTCATAGTTTCATATCGTTTTGAGTTTACATCGATTTCGATCTCAGAACGATTCGCTAAGTGATCGCATTGATTTCGATCTCAGAACGATTCGCTAAGTGATCGCATCGATTTCAATCTCAGAATTGATTCGCTAAGTGGTCGCATCGATTTCGATCTCAGAACGATTCGCTAAGTGGTCGCATCGATTTCGATCTCAGAACGATTTGCTAAGTGATCACATCGATTTCGATCGAACATGATTTGGCTCTCAACATCGATTCTGTTCACATCAATTTGCTAAGTGAGAACAACGATTTATCTCAATCCTTTGGTTCACATCGATTTGATAAGTGAGAAACAACGACTTGTTCTCATAACAATTTGTTTCTCACAACGATTCATAAGTCCACATCGATTTGGTATTTACACGACTTGATAAGTACACATCGATTTTACTTGTGAACGATTCGATTAAGTCACAACATCGACTTGGTCAATATATCGATTTGTTCACAACGACTGCTCATAACGATTTGATTACACTGTCATACGATTTTATATGAGTATATACGATTTGTGTGTATATCGATTTGGTTATGAACATGCAACGATTCACATGAATAATGACTCATTCACACAATGATTCTATAAGTCATGTCATACGATTCATGAGCTATAACGACTTGATATTTAAATATCTTGACAAGTCAAAGTCATCCTGTATATTTCTCTGTTATCCATGCATTAAATAAACGTACATTTCTCTGCATGATGCATGTCCAGATATCTTCTATTCTTATGCTCCTACATGTAATATCTTTTTGGAAAGACAAATGGAATTTCTATTTTGATGTATTCTCACTCAACGTTGATGACAACAAGAGAGCTTAGTTGTCTACGTTTAGCATTTAATGTGTGCAGGTCTTGACAGCACGACTCTAACAATGTTGGATAAAGTAGAAGCTGGAGGATATCAAGAAGGATTTTCTTCTCACGTGCATGGAACGCAAAGAACCATGACTGCAAAGAAAGCCATGCAGTCTAACGTTATCTGAACTTAGAGACAACGGATACTTCAACGACTACATTTTCAAAGAAGATAAAAATAGAAGACTGGTGCCTACGTGAACTTGATCTTGAGAATTCAAAATCTGCAAGCACCATAGAAGAGCTCAAGTCTCACTCCATCATCTTGTTGTAGCTCTTTTCTCTCTGTGTCTAGTTGTAGAACCTTGATAGAGCTTTTGTGAACTGAGAGTGTTCTTCTTTGTAGATCTTTTCCTCTCAGTCTTCGCTTCCGATCAAGCATTGTGTTGTTAGCTTGGTCCAGGGGCGTATCATCCTTTGAACACATCTTTGTGTTATTCCCTTCGTGTTAAAGAAGACCTGGGGGTTCCAGGGTGGAGAGACCAGCTACGGCTGTGTGTGTAGTGTCCTTGAGGGGGACTGTACCCTTGGGTAGTGAATCCTGATTTTGTTGCTCAGGGACTGGACGTAGGACTCCTGTGGAGAGGAGGTCGAACCAGGATAAAATCTTGTGTAGTGTGATTGTTTGCTTTGTGTTTGTTGTTTACTTTTCACTAACGCTACAATCATCGAAGTGCTTGTTGTGTGAACGTTTTTGTGACAGGTTTTTGATATCAAATTCTAAAGAATCTCATTCACCCCCCCTCTGGCTTGCTAGCTGCAACAGGTTCTGCTTGTGGCCCTCAACCTTGTGGAGATTTGAGGTGGTCGTGCCTGTGGTGAGACGTTCCTTCTCACGTGGTTGCTCGGTGTCTCTTGTGGTGACACCTGGTTGTTGCTTCCCGACCTCGTGAGGTCTGGGATGTTGGTGCTTGTGTGAGACTTTGGTCTCACGTGTTGGGTTGAGTGTGTTTTGGAATTTCCTAAAATGTGTATTTTAATGATGACCAATGAACATCACTCATACTTTGATTTTGATGATGACATATTGTGATTTTGATGATGATATGTTGAAGTATACATTCTATTCATAACACCATAATGCTTAAACACATGTTTTTGATGTTTAACATCTCATATTTTAATGATAATATCTTGTACTATGATTTATGTCTTAATTTTGTAGGTGTATACAGATTTTGTCATGGTAGTGTCGACACACCCACTACTGGTGTCGACACAGGGTTTCAAACCCTAAGGAAAAATGCTGAAGAAAAGGTCAAGTGTGTCGACACAGGTTCAAGTGGTGTCGACACTAGATCCAGTTCCCAGAAGACCTGTTTGGTAGTTCTGGACAGTGTGTCGACACAGCCTGAAGTAGTGTAGACACTAGTGACTCTTCCCAGAGAACCAATTCTGCCAGTTTGGGACAGTGTGTCGACACACTCTGTAGTAGTGTTGACACACTCCGGCTAAAACTCAATTTCGTGAAATCATCTGGACACGTGGCCGCTTGGGGTTCAAGGGGATCTGCCTAGGTTTTTTGTGCCCACGTACCCTAAGGCCTTTTATGGACATATGGGGCTATAAATACCCATGTCATTGGCACTCCAAAGGCATCCACGAAAGAGCAAGCAAGGACTATTCTGGAAAAAGGAGATTTGAGCGGGAAAGGCTCTACATTCAGAGGATCAGCAGAGCACGCCCCCAAGGGAAGAAGAAGGAGAAGAAGAGAAGAAGCTCGAGATTGCAAGAGTGCTGATCCAAGGAGATCCAGCCAAGTTTGTAATTGGTCAGAGTCCTGAATTTTCTGGGGAATCTGTGTAGTGTTCTACACAGATCTCCCATTCTATTTGTCTTCACCAATTCTATTGTATTGAGATAGATCGTGCTAGAGGATCTATTCTCTAAGTGTGCTTGTCTAGCAGAACTTGGATCTATTGTGATCCAGAGGTTTGAGTACTTTGTACTCTGTTTTGGAGCCCTAGTGCTCTGGGTTGGAGCCGGTTTGCTCTGGTGCTTGAGCCGAGGTGCTCAAGGGCTTGTGAATTTGCTGAATTCACAAGTGGTCTTGGAGTAGGTCGCTGTGCCTATCTCCTGGGTTTCTTTGAGTTGTTGAACTCAAAGAGGTTAGAGTCGTCGTGCTCTAGTTTGTACTGCACTTGTGCTAGTGGTTCCTCCGTTGTGAGGAGGTGGACGTAGGAGACACAAGTTGTGTTCTCCGAACCACCTTAAAATCTTCGGTGCACTGTGGTTTGTTGTGTGGTTTGTTGTTCTTATTCACTATTTCACACACCACACTTGAGTCTGATCGAATTGTGTGTTTTAATCTTTTTAATTCCGCTGCCATACACACATATCTTGTCATATACCAAAGTCACCTATCTGATCCCCAATCACGTGGTTGCTCCGGTGTTCCGTGAGCTCTTTGTCTCGGTGGGTGCGTGCCGAGGGTTGCTTGCGCTGTAATATCCGGTAGATCCGATCGTGGTTTATCAGGTTTGGGGGCCAGTGTGCGGCCTATTGTGAGATCTTGGAGGTCTGTATGTTTTTTATAGGTTATCTGGCTCAGCAGGAAGCTGAGAGGTTTGGGCATTCCTGCCCAAAACAGCTTCTGGGAGGCTCACTGAGAACGCGTCCAGACAGGAGGACGCGATTCTCATGGTGAACGCGGCCGCCAAAGTCGGCGCGTTTTGAAGTAGTGTCTCGTCCCGTGTTATCGATGCGTCTTTGCACTGCCTTAACATAAGGCGCTGCATGCGCACCGCGTGACGCATGCAAGGGCATCATCTTTTAAATGCGGGGGGCGGAAGCGGTCTTAACGCGGTGGGAAAGCCCGACGCGATTCGATTTATGTTGTGTTGGCCTTCCACCCCGGCCGAGCAGAGCCTTCGCACTGCTCAGCTGCAGGGGGGTTGCTGTGGGGTTTTGGTGGCAAATTTGGGGAGATCTCACCCGTTGGAGCCCGATCGGCATACTTCCTTCGCGGCGCGGTGACGAGCTTCGGAGCGCGGCGGACGCAGGGCTATCATAGGAATTACGTTTCTTGCTTGCTTCGGTAGGGACTCTACCTCAGTTTCTACTCTGGGTTTCAAGTGTTTGGATGAGCATGTATTGGATTAGGGTTTTTTGTGTGGAAATTGTATGAATGAGGGTAGAAAAGCATGAGTAGGAGCCTCTTAATACTGTTTTTACTGCTTTACATGCTTGGGGACTGTGATGGGTGTTTTTCCAGAGCAGTTTACAGTTTGTGTAACAAATGGTTGAAAGCGACAGACAGCCGACGCATTCATTGAACGCGTCTGCCAAGTCCGACGCGATTCAATAGTGTTATGGAAATGTCCACTGTGTTGGACACGTTTTAGTAAGTGGCCACCCGAGCTCTGGGGAGTTCTTGGCCAGTTTGTCCGGTTTCCGACCCACGTTGCTTTGGCGGTTTTCCAAGGCAATGTATTACAGCGCGTTTTATCGGATCTTCGCGGATTGTTTAGTAGGTGGTAGTTCGGATCTGTGTTTACGCTGGTTTTGGTATGGTGCTCATGACCAATATGGGGTCTTGGGCCTTGGTTGTGGTTCCGATCCGCGCGCTGTTGGGCTTAGTGGGCCGGCAGGTAGGCCCTTAGTGCAGGCTGGGCCGACAGAGCTTTCACAAGCTCTGCTCGACCAGGAAGAAGCTGCTGCGGCTCTGTTGGGCAATTGGCGTTTCGGCGGAGTTCTCGTCGCGCTGTCGACGCGAGGACGTCGCGAGGTGGGGGAAACGCCGCGCCATGCATGGATTGCGCGTTCTTCGTGAAGGTAGGGAGTTCTACCTTGATTTGTTACGTGGATTGCATATTGGTTTGTTTATTGCTTTAAAACATAGATACCATGTCTAGGAGTGAAATGAGCATGAAAACCGGGTTGAAATCATGTTTAGGGTGGTTTGCATGGAAAATTCGGAGATGGTTCCCAGATTAGGGTTTTCGCCTGAGAAGGCGACGGACCCTGCTGTCGCGACCAGATCGTGACAGGCCGACCCGTCGCGACAGGGTTTCTTATCGCGACATATCGTGGTGTCGCGATCAGAAGGCGGTCATGGCCTCTGTCGCGATCACAGTCGAGGGTTCTGCTTTGCATGCTTTTTGTGTTATGGTTATCCGATTATCGATGTTTAACATGCATGGTTTGGGTAAGAGGTGCATTGGCACCTGTAAAGCTCTATGAGCATGTTGCCCACGGGTTGGTGGGTGGATTACGTATGGTTTACGTAGTTGGTGTGGTGTTTTACGTATATGACTATGTGCATGGCACATAGTATTGTAATGGCTAGGCAATGATGGTTCAAGTGTGAACCTAGCCTCAGTCTTGTAACGTCCTTTATGGACAATAGAGATGGTTTAATTAATGTAATGCAAGTAAGGTTAGAGTTAATGTATAATTAGTGTATATGGTATGTATGTAGCAAGGAGGTCATGTGATGACCAATGATAGGCCAGTTTGTAATTGGTTATCGTGGTTTACATGTGTATTGGTGTGAGGTAGTTTTGTAGTCACAGGGTGACCGAGGTTAAGCTATTCTTGACATTTGTACTGTGGTTTGTAATAAAGAATATATAAGTATATATCGTGTTTGTGCATTGCTGAGTTTGGTGGTCCGGCGCCTATTCTGAAATGCCTCTTCAGTTGGGTGCCCCAGGTTCCGAGGAGAGCAGGCACGTGAGTGTGCTCGGGCTTGTCCCGTACAGTGGTACCGTCGAGGTCTTGTCGTCTTCCTGGACACCCTCACTCTCGGGGAGAGTTGTCGTCCGGCTGAGGGAAAGACGGTAGTGGGACAGTGACTTGTGAGAGTTTGTGTTTAGTCACTTGTAGCGCGCTCGTAGCTGGGGGTTACGGACACCAGTAGACGTACTGGGCCCTGGCTAGTCCTGTTACCAGTGCCTCACTTTAGAGAGCTCAGGCCAGAGTCTCTAAAGGTGCCAGGCATGGGCCTGCAGGGTGTGTGACCTGTAGGTTGTGGTGGTTTGGTTGGTCTCCACAGTTCTTTGGCTTTACTTGTGTTGTGGAGCTGCAGTTGGACCTTACGTCCGTGACTGCGAGACTGAGAGGTAGTTCTTGTGTTGTGTTGTCCGGGTTGGATACTGGCGTCATGAACCAGTAGTCTGTCCCGTGTGGTGGCGTCGTGCTTTCCGACTCGTGCCTTGCTATTGGTTATAGCATGTATTGGTTATGGTTTTATCCTTCGAGGTGTGCCATGATGTTGGCACGGTTCTGGTTGTGGTAGTGAGTGGAGACTCACTGGTTGTGGTTTGACTGGTTGTGGTGTGCCCTAGTGGTGGCACATTGTGTTTGTGTTCCAGTGGTGGTACCACGCGTTGGTAGGCACCTATACCTTTTGTGGTACTGATTTTTCGTAGTACGCTGAGTACTAGCCTTTTCAGGTGGTGAAGTGGAGGTCATGCGGTGAGACCTTCCACTTGTTGTGTTTTACCCTTTTGGGTAAGTTTTCCGAATATGATTTAGTGTGCGATGGATTGGCATCGTGGTAGCCAGTCCTGTTTCTTTAGTGTGACATTCGATACATCGTGATTTAAGGTATAAGGATTAGCTCTTGGTTAGCAATCCTGTTACTCACATGTTTAGAGGCTTACCAGTGAAGCTAGTAGCTTAGGCAATGCTTTGCCTGTGTGGCTTACAGTTTAGGCGACCAGCTGTTGAGGTGGTGTGCCTGTGAGGCTTGTGGCCTAGGCTTTCCAGTTATTGGGCAGACTATTAGCGTGGTGCTAGTCCTGCCGTTGTCTCATCTTATTTCTAGAATTGGTGTGAATTGATATAATTACGCTTTACTAGAGCATGAAATGGTTTGGCTTCCGGTGTTGCCAGTGAGACCCGTTGGGGTTGAGGTTCTCCTGCGTTGTGTGTTTTTGGGTGATTCCCTACTGAGCCAGTGACTTTTTGAGGCTCACTCCCTTACAGTTCTTTTCAGGGTTTACTGTTGGTGTGGCTTGCAGAGGTGTCGTGACAGACTTGTACCACCAGCAGTAGTGTTAGTACAGTTATGAGCTTGTGCTCCCTCGGGGTATGCCCCAGGTAGTTGTACTCTTTTAATTTGGGCATGTAATAATGTATGGGACAGTTGTAAATTGTTATATGCAGTTATGAGCACATGTACTTTCTTGTGTCTCTTACTGTTGTGGTTGTCTTTTATATTCTTCCTGGACACGTGTACGAGCTATCCCTGCGAGACTTCGGTCTGTTTCGCGGGAGACGGATCTGGATATGGACCCTTATTGGTATAAATATTCAGGGCCGTTACAGTTGGTATCAGAGCAATGGTCCAGTTAGAATATGAAAAGACATTAAGATTACAATGTCCCAATACATGATTTAATGTCCACTGCTGGTAGTAAGTCTGTAGTTTCCTGTGCTTTTTAGTACGGTTTCCATATGAGTTTTGGTATATGAATTGTATGTATAGTTGGTTAGATCATAGTAGTTGTGGTAATAGCAATATGATTGGTGGTGGTATGGTAATTATTGGATTGTGGTTAAGTATAATTGATTAAGATTCTTTATTATAGAAATTGAAAGAATTAGTGAATTCAGTTATGAATTCACTAAAAAGTTTTAATGAGAATCAGAGTTGTAGAGAAAGGTATAAAGTAGTGATGTGATGGAATAATAGAGGGAATTGTATCATGATGAGAAATAGGGCTTTGTGATTAGAACTGTTAAATGGGTGAATTGTGGTTGAAAATTGTAGCAAGATAGTTATTGTGTTTGAGAATTATAGCAGAGATAGTCATTGTGTTTGAGATTTATGTTAATAAAGTGTTAAGAAGTTGCTTGGATAATAGTATGATTAATGGCATGTTAGGTTTGAAATGATCAAGTGAGGTAGTCTAGCTTGAGATGAGAGGCTGGTAAGTAGAGGAGCAGTGATCAAGATGATTCTTAAGTGTGATTTGTGATTAGAAATAATTGCAGTAACGAATTTAAGGGTAGTGTTGATATAAATAATAAGGATAATAAAGTTTGATATAGAAACTCATGTAAGTGGATGTAAAGGTGACCCGTTGGTTAAAGAGAGAGTAAAAGAGCAGGTGGGAAGTCAGATTTTTTTTTCGAGAATTTTATAAGAGAAAGATTTTGTTAATAAAAGGCAGTGGATAAAGATTTCGTAGAAAGATTTGTATAAGGTTGTTGCAGTGTTAAAGATAAGAGTAGTGGTGCCAGCATTTGTGTATAGATTGTGGAAGCAGAGAAGGAAATTGGTGTCAGAGGCAGATTGAAGTTAAAACTAAATAATTAAAGTAAGTTGAAGCTATGTAAGTTAGAATGGGCAAGGTTAAGTCCATTGAAAAGTAATGGGGAATAGCAAAGTGGATTATGAATGGATATTTGTGAATGAGCTATAACAGTGAAAAGGTTAATATTTGATGGTAAAGTTAGTAATGTGGAATAAAGAAATCAAGTAGAATAAATCATTGTGTTTTAAAGAAATAATTTTAGTTTATAGTTATGGTGGAAAGTAAGAAGGATTGTAGCATAAATGACACCTGGAAATTAGTTAGCTAGTAAACTAGTTAAGAGAAATTTTGCAGAAATGGTGTTATGCTATTGATAGTAAAGATAAAGTTTAGTATTAATGATCAAGTGGGGAAAAGAATGTGATAGATTATAGAATAGTGATAATTAATGATTCAGGAAATGTGTAATAAGAATTTGCGTAATGATATGCAGTAAGGTGATTTGGATGAATAAATGAATTTTGTTATAAAAATATTTTTAGAATTTGAAGTAAAGCTATAATAAATCAGTTAAGGAGTAGTGAGCAGATTAAGGTATAGTGAAAGGGAGTAGAAAAAGGGAGAAGCAATATAATCAGTTTAATGGTAAGAAATTTTGAGATTTGATGTCATATAATTGAGCAGGCTTGAATAAAGGTAAAGGTGAATTTTCGGTATGTGTAGCAATGAGAATGGAACATGTGAAAAGATATGAATTGGGTATGTTAAAACAGTTAGAGAATATTGTTTAAAGCAAAGAAATATATATAAAAGGGAAAAGTATATCAATATTGATATATGTCAAGATTAGAATTTAGTGTGAAGCAGATATAGCAGAAGATAGAATATGAGTGGAGTCAATTAAGTGGTATTGATGTATGATAAGAGAAATGTAAAGTTAGTTGGAAAGTATAATTTGAAGCGAGATAAGTTATTAATGAATTAAGGAATCCAAAATTCATGAAATATTTGGTGAAAGGTTTAGTATGATCAGTAGTAGCGCAGTGAAGCATGGAAGATTTAATATTCATAAGTTATCTGAAGTTTAAGTAATTAAAGGAGAATTTAAAGTCGTGTGCGCAATTGAGCCAAATGATGTTAGCGGTGATAAATAAATAGTGAAATAACATCAGGAAATTTGAAATTTTTAATAATGTAAAGTGAAAGGATTTAAGCAGAAAATGACCCAGAAAGAAAGGTTGCAAATATAACCAGGAAAAATGTGGAAATAGATCGAGCCCAAGCAGATAAAGCGCTATCTGGCTATGTAGAATTGCTCGGAAAATATGGAATAGGTTCAGTCCAAGGAGATAAAGCACTAATAGCAAGGTAGAATCGCTATAATTGAAAGGTAAGAATGGTAGAATGGATCCATAAAATAAAGTAGTGGTGGAATACATAAAAAGAAAGGGAAGGCAGAGCAAGTATGAACATAAGAAGATGGTTTGAAAGAAGGATGCAGGAAGCTCTGCATATGGTTTGTTTCTTTTTAGGTGATAGTGTGGTTTATTGTCGCTCATTTTGAATGTCTGACGACATTCCTTTTTAGGTGATAGTAATGTAACGCAGCGCGTTTTTTCGGATCTTCGCGATTGTTGATTAGTGGTAGTTCGGATATGTGTTTACTGGTTTTGGTATGGTGCTCATGACACTATGGGTCATTGGGCCTGGTTGTGGTTTCCGCACGCTGTGTGGAGCTTAGTGGGCCGGCAGGTTAGGCCCGTGTGCCCGTTGGTTCACTGAATGTGAACGCGACGGGGGTGTAGGTCGCGTTCTGAACGCGACGGCAGTAGGGGTCGCGTTCTGGTTGCCGCTGCTGGGGTCGACGTTTGCATGTGCGCCGCGTGTCGCGCATGGAGTGGAGTTGCTGACGTCAGGAATGGGAAGGCAATGCCCTACCGTCGCGACAAGGTCGCGACGGGAAGGTACGTCACGATCCCAACTGCTGTGCGGTTTTTAAGCAGGCTGGCCGAACAGAGCTTTCACAGCTCTGCTCGACCAGGGAAGAAGCTGTTGCGGCTCTGTTGGGCAATTTTGCGTTTCGGCGGAGTTCTCGTCGCGCTCTCGTACGCGAGGACGTCGCGAGGAGTGTGGGAAAACGCCGCGCCATGCATGATGATGCGTGTCTTCGTGAAGGTAGGGAGTTTCTACCTTGATTTGTTACGTGGATTGCATATTGGTTTGTTTATATTGCTTTAAAACAGTAGATACCATGTCTAGGAGTGAACTGAGCATGAAAACGGTTGAAATCATGTTTAGGGTGGTTTGCATGGAAAATCCGGAGATGGTTCCCAGATTAGGGTTTTCTGCCTGAGAAGGCGACGGACCCTGCTGTCGCGACCAGATCGCGACAGGCCGACCCGTCGCGACAGGGTTTCTTATCGCGACATATCGTGGTGTCGCGATCAGAAGGCGTCATGGCCTCTGTCGCGATCACAGTCGAGGGTTCTACTTTGCATGCTTTTCGTGTTATGGTTCCCCGATTATCGATGTTTAACATGCATGGTTTTGGTAAGAGGTGCATTGGCACCTGTAAAGCTCTATGAGCATGTTGCCCACAGGGTTGGTGGGTGGATTACGTATGGTTTACGTAGTTGGTGTGGTGTTTACGTAATATCTATGTGCATGGCACATAGTATTGTAATGGCTAGGCAATGATGGTTCAAGTGTGAACCTAGCCTCAGTCTTGTAACTTCTTTATGGACTAATAGAGATGGTTTAATTATGTATGCAAGTAAGGTTAGAGTTAATGTATATTAAGTGTATATGGTATGTATGTAGCAAGAGGTCATGTGATGACCAATGATAGGCCAGTTTGTAATTAGTTATCGTGGTTTACATGTGTATTGTGTGAGGTAGTTTGTAGATCACAGGGTGACCGAGGTTAAGCTATTCTTGACATTTGTACTGTGGTTTGTAATAAAGAATATATAAGTATATATCGTGGTTTGTGCATTGCTGAGTTGGTGGTCCGGCGCCTATTCCGGAATGCCTCTTCAGTTGGGTGCCCCAAGTCCGAGGTGAGCCAGGCACGTGAGTGTGCTGGGGGCTTGTCCCGGTACAGTGGTACCGTTGAGGTCTTGTCGTCTTCCTGGACACCCTCACTCTCGGGAGAGTTGTCGTCCGGCTGAGGGAAAGACGACAGTGGGACAATGACTTGTGAGAGTTTGTGTTTAGTCCACTTGTAGTGCGCTCGTAGCTGGGGGTTATGGACACCAGTAGACATATTGGGCCCTGGCTAGTCCTGTTACCATGCCTCACTTTAGAGAGCTCAGGCCAGAGTCTCTAAAGTGCCAGGCATGGCCTGCAGGGTGTGTGACCTGCAGGTTGTGGTGGTTTGGTTGGTCTTCACAGTTCTTTGGCTTTACTTGTGTTGTGGAGCGGAAGTTGGACCTTACGTCCGTGACTGCGAGACTAAGAGGTAGTTCTTGTTTGTTGTCCGGTTGGATACTGGCATCATGAACCAGTAGTATGTCCCGTGTGGTGGCGTCGTGCTTTCCGACTCGTGCTTGCTATTGGTTATAGCATGTATTGTTTATGTTTTTATCCGTCGAGGTGTGCCATGATGTTGGCACGGTTCTGGTTGTGGTTAGTGAGCGGAGACTCACTGGTTGTGGTTTGACTGGTTGTGGTGTGCCCTAGTGGTGGCACAATTGTGTTTGAGTTCCAGTGGTGGTACCACGCGGTGGTAGGCACCTGTATCTTTTTTGGATACTAATGTTTCATAGTACGCTGAGTTCTAGCCTTTTCAGGTGGTGAAGTGGAGGTCATGCGGTGAGACCTTCCACTTGTTGTGTTTTACCCTTCTTGGGTAAGTTTTCGGATATGATTTAGTGTGCGATGGATTGGCATCGTGGTAGCCAGTCCTATTTCTTTAGTGTGACCTTCGATACATCGTGATTTAAATGTATAAAGGATTCTCTTGGTTATCAATCATGTTACTCACATATTAGAGGCTTTCCAGTGAAGCTAGTTGTCATGCCGCTCCAATTTAGCAGGCGAAAAATCGGAGGAGATGTGAACAACGAGTATGGTAACGACAATTGCGCATACTTTCGCAAACATCAGAGCATCTAATAACAACAATGGAATAACTCTTTATTTCATTATAAATCACTAAGACTATTACAACCCCTAATTAGAGCCACACATAAGGCTCAATGACATCATTACATTGAAAAGAAATCTAAAGCAATAACTACTAGACTCCATTGTACTATGGCAACTTCATGACTTGACTCCGGGTCACTCATCACTCGGTCCTGTCCCATTGGTGTGTGTAACGTCATTGTTCGACTTACCTGAGACACAATAACAAATAATGAAGGGTTAGCAATAACGCCCAGTAGGACTTAAATCTCTGGATCAAGCAGGCTTTAAATAATTAATGTATTAAATGGCAGAGTAACTAATGATAGAGCGAGTCATGTAATTGAGAAAGTAATAGCACAAGTAACATGGTTCAGATAGCAGATGAATCAATTATAGCACGATGACTAAAGTCAAGTCACGATAGAAACGATAACAACGCAACAGCATGTAGCGACAATGGCAAGCAATAGCTAGCGACATGTATAGCAAGGAGAGATAGTAGTTGGTCATGTAAGAGTAAATTGCACTTTGATTGATTTTCATCAATCGAGATAGTATAGCACTTTTGATTACTTTTGTCAATCGAAATAGTAATGCACTTTGGTTATCCGTAGATAGCCGAGAGAGTATAGCACTTTTATTGTCATTAGACAACGAGAGAGTAGAGCACTTTGAATGCGATTAAGTCACTATAGTACACAATAACTCAAGATAGCAAGTATCAAGTAGAGCAAGTAGAGCGTATGACAAGATAGCGTGTAACGAGATAGCGTGTATGGTTGCACAACGGTGCACTAGTAGAATACGGCAATAGTCACTTCTAGACAGTACCGTTCAGTAACAGTCTGCGATAGCACAATTAGTATCACAGTACGTCTGAACTCCTCAGACTAAAGGATAATAGTCAGATGTCTAGCCAATACAGTATTTTCAGAACCGGTGCAATGCAGAACACCGTCTATAGCCCCTGCAGGTATTTTCGGGTGGCTCTCTGCTGCCCCCAGGACTAGATTGGAGCCCCTCGGACACTCTCTGTGCCCTGCACAGTATGCATTGGATACAGTAGAGTCACAAGACCCATATTATAGCGCTAGACAGTCATGAAATAGTACAAAACAGTAGGAGCCACACAGCTCAAGGGTACCAAGAGAGTTCCAAATGAATCGACGAGATAGATGAGATAGTAGAATGAACTTGAATAGATGAGCGAATAGAGTGTAGCTGAGATCTTATGGTCATTGCACGTGAAACGTCGAGTAACAAGAGATAGTAATAGTTGCACAACACGCGTACGGTGTTGGCAGTCAGTGGAATACACTACCTTTCCGCTGGCCATGTTATGTACAGGTCCAGAGGTCCGGCGTGAAATCAAGATAAGAGCGAGAGCAACTAAGGCTGTTTAGATCTTGTCGATCCCCAAGGGTATCATAGGTGTTAGGTACAACCAGCTCGTCGACCATGTGGGAATCCATGGACAGAGGAGACTTACGGAGGTCTTGAACAAGGATTCACTAGTTCGACAGAAGGAATATCCGACGGAGAGTTCGTCCAAGTCAAGGAAGTGTGTATATAGAACAAGTGCCCGACGTTCTAGAGGAATTCTAGAACAGTGGAGCGTCGGTAACGGTATTCCAAAAACGCGAGAAACGAAGACAAGTTCATTTAAATAGAGCAATTAGTGTACATTATTGCAATAAATTAACCAGATACATTAGAGATATTTTGTGCCAAGTCAAGCCATAATTGGATGGTTCAAGTGTGTGAACGTGTGAGAGAATCACAGATAGAAAGATGTCGTGTTATTACATTTTAAATCATTCAATATGACTCTATTTTATAACATGTGTTTTTAGCAAGTTTGATAACAAGGCAAGAAGTGGATAATCGGCAAGTAGAGAGCATGATCATGAACTTAAATCAATTAAAAATTATGTAAACGTGTTTTAACTTTGATATGGTTGAAAATGCATGTTAAGACTTTCTAGAACCTTCTTAGAAGAGATCAAACTCACACATGCAAAGAACGACACAAAACGATGGAAACCAAGACGTATGCCCCTTAGAAGGCAATTGTTGTCCCATCCCTTCACTTCCTTAGGTCATAACTCATTGACTTTTTTTATTCAAAACTCACACACATTGAAGCCCTTTGAATGAGGAATCCAGCAAAGAAAACGGCTCGTCAATCCGAGGTCTATAGAAAAAGTTATGGCCAATTAAGTGGACATAGGCAGAAGGCGACACAGCGCATGTCGCCTTCAGAACATGAAGGCGACCATGATCTTGTCCCTTTCTGAAAAAGACCACGAAACGGCCTGATTTTTGTATGGGTCGCGACCATGATGTTGTCGCGTTATGGTAGCGACGTGTCGACCGTCGCTACCTGAAAATGACGTTTGGGTTGCTTTTTCTACCTATTTCCAACTCCGACTTGGATTGGGTTTGACACCTGTGGGTTTGAAAAATCAAAACAAATGCTAGGGTGATCCAAATCGAGTGAAACCACCTTTGTTAGTTATATTACTTCCAATACTTTCTACAGTAGCAAATATTGAGAAACATGTCGTTTGACTAGGTAATAAAACGTATTGTGACTGACTGTGAATCTGACACAGTGGTAATGTTTGGACTAATACTCTCACTATAGTCAACAAAAATTGGGCAAACCAGTGCCAAATGAAATTAGACACATGAGGTAACAAGTTCTCTGTTGAACACTTGGTCTAAAAATGACTCCACAAAGAGGTATGGAACTTGTAACACAAGTCAAGGTTAAACCGTAACAGTACATTGTCGAAATCATGCAAGATTTAATTCGTGACAAAGGATGGATAAAAATTAGGGCTTTTAGGGGCAAAAGATGCCTAACATCCATCAGTAACTCTAGTTAAAATTTGAGAGCACGAGGGTGAGTATACATGGAGATCAAGAATAAAGAAGAAGGGTCGGTTCATCATATTTGCAGAATTTCAAAAATAGAGATCAAAAGATTGGCTCGATGAAAAAGAGTGAAACAATAGGGCTTTTGTTCCTGATGTATGGAACAATCTATAGATGGATTTAATTGATTTTGCTCGTGAGAATGCCTATCTTTATCGTTTTACTCTTCTAGGACTAGAACTTGAAGAACAAAGGAAGAGCTTGAGAGAGCCTTCTCCCCACGAATTCTCCTCCTCCTTGACCTTATCTCCACGTCCAGCAAGCCCCAGCAAAGTTTCAGGGCCGGCCATGGAGAGTTAAGAGAGTATTTAAGCTAGTAAGGGTTCATATTCCTACTACTACTACTCTAATTTCTCTTTATACGAGATTTCCTAACTCATTCTTTCCTTCCTTGCTTTCCAACTTCTATTTGGGTTAGGTTGAGGTCTAAATTCGTGCTAAACCATATGGGGTAGGTTTAGGAATCCAATTCTATCTCAATTGCTTATTTAATGCATTAAATGTCTCTTTTCTATTTAAGTAATATTTAAGTTGCGAATTTAGGGAATTTTCCCATTATTCTTATTTTTAATTCCTTATTTTGGACCACTAAATTTAATGGGTCCATTTAATCAAGCCCATTATTTATTGGAATTTATCTTATAGGTTTTTCCCTTTTAATTAGGGAATAATAAAGTTATGATTTTTATTGTATTTCTTATTTGAATTTATTCATGGGCTATGAGAGGTCCATTGGTCCAAACCCGATAATGGTTATTCATTTCATGATGTTGAAAATCTCTTCGACATGTTCGTTTAATTATGGGCGTGTTATTTTTCCATGTTAACGGTTTTCCGACTTAGCTTCCTAATTTGGATATTAGTCACGTTGTGACGTACGTTTGGCCAATTGGATTTTTTATTGCATGAATTCGTTCGTTGAACACTTAGGGATAATATTTGGAGTTGATTTATAATTTTTTACAAAATTTTAGATGTGTTCTTGCACATACGATAATGGTACGTATGTTTCTATTATTCCGTTTTCATAGAAATTTATTATTTCAAATTTTTAAATATGAAATTTTCCGAGTTACTACACTAGTAGCTTAGGAATATTTTGCCTTTGTGGCGTACAGTTTAGGCGACCAGCTGTTGAGGTGGTATGCCTGTGAGGCTTGTGGCCTAGGCTTTCCAGTTATTGGGCAGACTAGTAGCGTGGTGCTAGTCCTGCCGTTGTCTCATCTTATTTCCGGAATTGGTGTGAATTGATATAATTACGCTTTACTATGAGCATGAAATGGTTTGGCTTCCGGTGTTGCCAGTGAGACCCGTTGGGGTTGAGGTTCTCCTGCGTTGTGTGTGGTTTTGGGTGATTCCCTACTGAGCCAGTGACTTGTTGAGGCTCACTCCCTTACAGTTCTTTTCAGGGTTTACCGTTGGTGTGGCTTGCGGAGGTGTCGTGACAGACTTGTACCACCAGCAGTAGTGTTAGTACAGTTATGTAAGTTTGTGCTCCCTCGGATTATGCCCTAGGTAGTTGTACTCTTTTTAATTTGGGCATGTAATAATGTAATGGGACAGTTGTAAACTATTATATGCAGTTATGAGCACATGTACTTTCTTGTGTCTCTTACTGTTGTGGTTTGTCTTTTATATTCTTCCTGGACACGTGTACGAGCTATCCCTTGCGAGACTTCGGTCCGTTCGCGGGAGACGGATCTGGATATGGACCCTTATTGGGTATAAATATCCAGGGCCGTTACAATGTAGGGTCTGTGTGGGTCATGATGACTCACATGATGATCGTTAACGAGGTGTTTTGCGTGGATTTGCATGCATAGCAGTTGGGTGTCACGCCTTCCGTAGTTGCCTCTCTAGTCGGTTACCCTAGCACAGGGTGCTCAGGGCTTGTCCCGGTACAGGAGTACCGTCAGGGTTTGAGTCATCTTCCTGGACACCCTCACTCCTGTGTGGAGTTGTACGTCCGGCTGAGGAAAAGACGGCAAGGACAGCGGCTCGTTTTGTGGGTGTACGGCCGTTTGTAGCGCGCTCTGGTTGGGAGACGGACACCGGTAGACATACTGGTCCCCATCTAGTCCAGTTAACAGTGCCTCACTTTAGGGTTCTCGGCCAGAGCCCCTAAAGGTGTCAGGCTTGGGCCTGCGGCGGTGTAGTCCGCAGGTGTGGTGGTTTGTTGTCTCCACGTTTCTTGACCTGTTGAGGTGGAGCGGCAGCTGGGCCTTTCGCTCGTGGCTGCGAGACTGAGAGATGTACTTGTGTCCTTTGTCTAGGTCTGTGGATGGTGTCGTGAACCAGTGCTCGTGACCCATGTGCGACGTACCCTTCTGTGGCTTGTGCACTCGTGTGTTTTGTTGTTTATTTACTTTCAGTTGTAGCATCATGTATAGGTGTTTACATTCTTTAAATGCTTTACAGCTTTGCTATAAACTGTGTTTTACGGCTTTGGGGGAGTTACCCTACTGAGCCAATGACTTGTGAGGCTCACCCCTTCTTCTTCCAGGTGAAGGAGAGCAGGAGGACTCGCGTCTTTCCTCTAGTTTGGGTCAGCGTCATAGTGGAGTCTGGCCCTCGCCACCAGCAGAGTAAATTGTTCTTACTTGTGGAGCCCTGGGGGTTGTCCCGGGCTGTTGGACTTTATTATGGCTATGTATAGAACTGAATATGTACATTTCATGTAAATATATGTGAGCAATGAAACTTTTATGTATTCAGCACGTTTTTTTTGTATTTTCGCGGACACGTGTAGTTGATATCCTTTGCGAGGCTTCGGCCCGATCGTGGGAGGCGGTGTCTTGTCAGGCACGTTATTGGGTTAACGGGCATGAACGGCGTGGACCGTCACAATTGGTATCAGAGCAAGGTCCGTGTAAATATGAAAGAACGGGAAATGTACATAGCATGTTCCCTACAATGGTCTTCTGCTGGTAGTTAGCCATGTTTATGTAATGATATACTTGTATGTGTGTGTGTGGAATTTTGTGTGTGCTGAGGCTATAAATGGATGACCGAAGAGATTGGGGAGGTGGAGGTGATAATGATGAGCTGGGAGAGACCACGCAGCAAATGATAGAGAGGTTGTGGGATAGCATTACGCAAATTCGGACTCGGTTGGACCAGCAGCCGCCAGTTCAGCCAGCCGTACCTATGGCAGGGGAGGAAACACCGGCACCACTAGTCCCACCTTACGGAGTAGAGGTGTAAGGGCCCTGTATATCCATACCTAATAAAGGTCCATATCCAGATCCGTCTCCCGCGATCGGACCGAAGTCTCGCAAGGGATATCACTATCACGTGTCCAGTACGAATATAAAAGACCACAATTACAAGTATATAACACAGGAAGTACAAGTGTTTATAACTGTAAAAACACAATGTACAATAGTCCACAATTACAATATTACATGTCCAATTAAAAACTACAACTACCTGGGGCATACCCCGAGGGAGCACAAGCTCAAACGACTCTACTACTCTACTGCTGGTGGTACAAGTCTGCACTACTCTGCGTAAACCACAACGAAGTCAGCCAACGCCTGCTAAGTCGGCCAACACCTGAAACAGACTGTAAGGGAGTGAGCCTCTATAAGTCACTGGCTCAATAGGGACCTCGCACAAAGAAACACAACAACTACACAAAAGACCTCAACCCCAAAGGGTCTCACTGGCAACACCGGTAGCCGAAACATAACATGCACATGCAAGCATATTAAACTAAAACTAATCATAAACACACCGACTAAACCCTGGTCCTCAATAAGTAAAGGGAAAACACAAGATTAGCTTAACACGCTAGTCCACCTTCAACTAAACACCTCGACCACAAGCCTCACCGGCAAACACATTGCCTAGGCTACGGTCTCACAGGATAACCCACACACAGAGCATCGGGATTGGCGACAACCAGCCAACACCCGTAAACCACATTGTAATCGGAAACCAATCTATTTAACACGTGGAGAATCACACCACAAGACCTCCACAATACGCATGGTCTCACCTACACACCAGTTGAGGTTGGACTCACGTAGCACAACAAACCTCTACCCCACGAGGGTACATGTACCTGCTACCATGAGGTACAACACTGAACCACAGAATTGTGCCACCTCTAGGGCACACCACAACGATTAACGATTTCACGGTTATAACCTCAACCAGTGGTTCACACACAAACCACAACCAGTGGTCAAACACGAGTCGGTACGGAGATGACGCCACCACTCGGGAACAGACTACTGGTTCATGACGCCAGTATCCACCCGGACAACAAGCACAAGAACTGCCTCCTAGTCTCGTAGCCATGGACTACACAGTCCAGCTACAGCTCCACCAGTACTCAAAGTAAACCCACAGTGGAGACTACCAACCACCACAACCTACAGGTCACACACCCCCGCAGGCCCAAGCCTGACACCTTTAGGCACTCCGACCGAGAACCCTAAAGTGAGGCACTGGAACAGGACTAGCTAGGGACCAGCACGTCTACTGGTGTCTGTACCCCCAACCATGAGCGTGCTACAAGCGACTGCACACCCACAAACCAAGTCGCTGCCCCTAGTCGTCTTTCCCCTCAGTCGGACGTACTACTCAAGCACAAGAGGAGGGTGTCCAGGAGGACGACTCAGACCACTACGGTATACACGTACCGGGACAACCCTAAGCACCCGGTGCTAGGGTAACCGACTAGAGAGGTATTCCGGATTAGGCGCCGGACCACCAGACTCGGTAATCACACAAAGCACGATAAACGATCCTTTATTATAAACCCTAGTATACAAGTGCGAGATCAGCTTGTCAACGGTCACCATGTGACCTCCAAGCCAACCAACTCTGACACATACACAACATACAATACTCAAGTGTAAGGAATGGCTTATCATCGGTCACCCTGTGACCCTCAAGCCATCCTACACACTACCACCCATTACGGGTCATCTCATGACCGCCAAGACCACACGTAAGATCTATACATATTAACCATTAAACACCTATAGTAATACCTTAACATGCTTAACACATGGCATAAACATACCATAACAATGTTAGAATATAGCATTGCCTGTCATTGGTCACCCCGTGACCTCCTTGGCAACTCATACTACATAACATAATAAACATAACCACAATCTTTAGAGAATATTAACAACCCGGGCTAGGTCTACACAGAACCTTCACTGCCTGACCATCACAAAACGACCACAGAACCTGAAGCGCGTCCAGCACAGACGCCGCCACTTGAATCGCGTCAATCAGTTTGGACGCCATTCCAAACCTTGTCGCGACAGGCCCAAGCGCCGCGACAGTGTCGCGTCGGCCCTTCCAGACACTATTAAAAAGGTTGTCGCAACAGGCCTTAGTGACGCAACCAGGTTGCGTCGGCCCGACACAACGCTACAAAACCCAAGCCGGTCAAACCCTCGGTCAACACATAGTCGCGTCCAACCTGACGCCGCGTTTCACGCTAATGCGATAGACCACAAGGTCGCGACCAGACAACTGACTTAACAGATACAATGGAAAATAGAACGCGTCGGCTCGGCACGTCACGTTCACATGAACGCGTCTGCTGTCCTAGCCGCGTTTCAACGCTCACAGGGAGGTCAGCTCATAGGCTGAACCCCTACTCCCACACGGGAGAAACCACCACAACACACAACCATTCCATACAAAGCTGTAAACGTGTAAAACTCAATAAGGGCAAACCACCCTCACATGCTCCAACCTTAAACCCAACCAAACATGCCATTAAACTATAAACAGGGTAGAGTTCTCCTACCAACTGGAAGACGCAAAACCTCCTCGCTGACGGCACACCCACGCTCCGAGCGTCGTCCTCTGCGTGGTTCCCACGCCGTACGAGCCACCGGAAGCTGAAATCGCTGGAAAACCCGCCGGAGAGCCACAACATCCTCCCCTGCGCCGGACAGAGCCTCCTCTGCTCTGTCTGGCCGAAACGATGCACTTAAAACTCAGATCAAAATCGTGTCCAGGGCAAAAGCCGCGTTTAAACCCTTTAAATGCGTCCCCCCTGTCCGACGCCATACAGGAACCTGCGCCACGTGTCATAGAGGCGGTTCACCGAATCGCGTCCGGCAAGGCCGACGCGTTCAAATCGCGTCGCCTGCCTCTGCCGCGATTCAAAGCAGTGAAT
Source organism: Colocasia esculenta (assembly GCA_014218235.1). NCBI lineage: Eukaryota > Viridiplantae > Streptophyta > Magnoliopsida > Alismatales > Araceae > Colocasia > Colocasia esculenta. The sequence continues at coordinate 42,129 of JACBKR010000649.1, forward strand.
TAGCAGTGCTAATGGGCTGGAAAATCCGGCCCACACTGCTCACCCTATGTACACAAACCACGAAAACAGCCCATTGACCATCTCTTGGTCAAGAAGACCACACGTAGACCCGATAAACCCAGATCCGAACGACCGTATCGTTACATTACTAACACCTAAAAAGAAATGTCGTCCTCGACATTTAGGACGAAACCATGGCAAAGCAGACTAACACCTAAAAAGAAACAAAGCCGTAAACAGAACAAGTAGGATACACTCTTCGCTGCTCTTGCCTTTCTTTCTCTTAATTTCTTTTCCTTACTTGCTCTATCTAGTTAGTCTGATCCTTTCTTACTTTACTTTCTGGCTGTAACCGATTCCATCTTGCTGTTGGCACTTTATCTCCTTGGACTCAACCTGTTTCCACACTTTCTTGGCTGTGCTTGCAACATTCCTTTAACTTACTTTGTCCAAATTCTCGACTACTTGCCCAACTGAGCCAAAATCTGTAATTCTCTTTCAACAAATGAACATGGGGGTATAGCCCCACCATGCTTCCGTTGTGCTACTCTAATCATGCTAACCACTCAATACAATCTTTCATAACTTATGTTCCCATTTCTGCTGCTGTTACACTAGTTCCGGTTGAACTCAATTCTAGTTTTTCTCATTTCTTAATCATCTTACTCAATCATATAATTACTAGAAGAAGGAACCTGAATTCTGAATTCTTCCTCTAATATTTCCATCTTGGTCGTGCTATCACCTAAAATTTCTGAGTTCTGCCACACTGCTATTGACATATCTAGCCCTTCATATCTCTTTCTTACTTTATCAAATTCTCTGGCTGATAGATCACATTATATTCACAACCTTTCAAATAACCCTTTAGTTGTTCTACCTTTGCTCTCATTTAAATCTCTGGAATACTTTCATAAAGTATCATTTCTACTCAACTGAATCATTTTCTGGGTACTGACACACAAACTCTTGCTAATACCTGTTGAGCTATCTGATCGCATTCGCTTCATAATCACTGTATTCTTTCTTTCTTTGGTCACTAATACTCAATTTGATCTATCTGCCAATTGCACAACCCTCGATATCATTTCTACGAATTTTTTCTCTTAACCACTCTGCTATCTAGCAAAGCTCACTATGTCAGTTACACTGCAATTCTCACTGATATCCAGTCATATTTCATTCAAATGCCATTAAAGCCAAAACCTGAAATCGTTCTTTAGTACAATAATCTGCTCTGCCTACTTTCTCTATTCTGCATTACTGCTTTTTCTCAAATATTAAAATACCACTGCTACAGCATATTCGCGAATATTCTTTCCATTCAAATCTTTACTTAAATTCCTTTCGCAATCTGCCTTGCTAGTTCACTTAGCTTGAATTTTATATCTGTTTTTCAACTGACTTATTTCCTTTGAAATCTCAGAAAATTGGATGTACACAAATCTTCCTTTACTTTCTCTTACTCAGGTGATCACCTCGGCACGAACCTACATAAATCTCTAACTCTAATTTTCTATCACCATTTCAATTCATAACAGCCAAATTCTCAAACTCTTTGGCTTATCTGCTTCTAGTTACAATATACTCTCAACCCCTGCTATCTCTGATCCTCTACTTACCAGTACCTTATCACATGATTTATTCAAACCACTCTTTAACACTTGCTAGCACAGATCTCAGATACAGCGGTTATCCTTACTGAATTCCTTAATCACAATTTCTAGTTAAACAAGTACTGTTCCACATTACAATGCTGCTCTAACTGCACCTTTCATTACTCAACTACCTCTACCAAAGTTCTTGACCATAGTCCAGACATACAACAATCGTAACACAACTATTCCACGTCAATAACACTATTTATTTTTTTTACCATACTATCCCATATTACCTCTTACCTATCTCTGCCAACTCTGGTTCTTACTATAACATCCTTACCGATTTCCATATCTGAATTCTCGAACTCTTCAATTTCTATAACTAAAAATCTGTAAATAGCTGTTCTTTTATTGCAGACTACCACACTAGTAGTAAAACCACACAATTCTCACCACAACCTACACTGTTTCTCAACCACTGCCAACACTTGTCAGCTTAACAAGCAGAACCCACGATCTACGGGTCAAAACTCACACCAAAACCACTTGACACTACAACAAACCGCATACTTACTACCAGCATGGACATTAATCCATGTATTGGGACATTGTACCTTCAATTTTTTCATATTCTAACTGGACCATTGCTCTGATACCAATTGTAACGGCCCTGGATATCCATACCCAATAAGGGTCCATATCCAGATCCGTCTCCCCGCTTTCGGACCGAAGTCTCGCAAGGGATATCACTATCATGTGTCCAGTACGAATATAAAAGACCACAATTACAGTATATAACACAGGAAAGTACAAGTGTATATAACTGTAAAACCACAATGTACAATAGTCCATAATTACAATATTACATGTCCAATTAAAGACTACAACTACCTGGGGCATACCCCGAGGGACCACAAGCTCAAACGACTCTACTACTCTACTGCTGGTGGTACAAGTCTGCACTACTCTGCGTAAACCACGCCAAAGTCAGCCAACGCCTGCTAAGTCGGCCACACCTGAAACAGACTGTAAGGGAGTGAGCCTCTACAAGTCACTGGCTCAGTAGGGACCTCCCACAAAGAAAACACAACAACTACACAAAAGACCTCAACCCCAAAGGGTCTCACTGGCAACACCGTAGCCGAAACATAACATGCACACGCAAGCATATTAAACTACAACTAATCATAAACACACCGGCTAAACCCCGGTCCTCAATAAGTAAAGGGAAAACACAAGACTAGCTTAACACCGCTAGTCCACCCTTCAACTAAACACCTCGACCACAAGCCTCACCGGCAAACACATTGCCTAGGCTACGGTCTCACATGTTAACCACACACACCGAGCATCGGGATTGGCGACAACCAGCCAACACTCGTAAACCACATTATAATCGGAAACCAATCTATTAAACACGTGAGAATCACACCACAAGACCTCCACAATACGCACGGTCTCACCTCAACACCATTGAGGTCGGACTCACGTAGCACAACACAACTCTACCCACGAGGGGTACATGTACCTGCTACTACGAGGTACAACACTGAACCACAGAACTGTGCCACCTCCAGGGCACACCACAACGATTAACGATTTCACGGTTATAACCTCAACCAGCAGTTCACACAAACCACAACCAGTGGTCAAACATGAGTCGGTACGGAGACGACGCCACCACTCGGGAACAGACTACTGGTTCATGACGCCAGTATCCACCCAGACAACAAGCACAAGAACTGCCTCCTAGGCTCGTAGCCATGGACTACAAAGTCCAGCTACAGCTCCACCAGTACTCAAAGTAAACCACAGTGGAGACTAACCATCCACCACAACCTGCAGGTCACACACCCCGCAGGCCCAAGCCTGACACCTTTAGGCCTCCGGCCGAGAACCCTAAAGTGAGGCACTGGAACAGGACTAGCTGGGGGACCAGCACGTCTACTGGTGTCCGTACCCCCAACCACGAGCGCGCTACAAGTGACTGCACACCCACAAACACAAGTCGCTGCCCCTAGTCATCTTTACCCTCAGCCGGACGTACTACTCAAGCACAAGAGGAGGGTGTCCAGGAAGACGACTCATACCACTATGGTACACACCCGTACAGACAAGCCCTAAGCACCCGGTGCTAGGGTAACCGACTAGAGAGGTATTCCGAATTAGGCGTCGGACCACCAAACTCGTAAGGATACAAAGCACGATAACGATCCTTTACTATAAACCCCAGTATACAAGTGTCGAGCTCAGCTTGTCAACGGTCACCATGTGACCTCCAGCCAACCAACTCCGACACATACACAACATACAATACTCAAGTGTAAGGAATGGCTTATCATCGGTCACCCTGTGACCCTCAAGCCATCCTAGACACTACCACCCATTAACGGTCATCACATGACCGCCAAGACCACACGTAAGATCTATACATATTAACCATTAAACCACCTATCGTAATACCTTAACATACTTAAACATGGCATAAAACATACCATAACAATGTTAGAATATAGCATACTGTCATTGGTCACCCCGTGACCTCCTTGGCAACTCATACTACATAACATAATAAACATAACCACAATCTTTAGAGAATATTAACAAACCTGGGCTAGGTCTACACAGAACCTTCACTGCCCGACCATCACAAAACGACCACAGAACCTGAAGCGCGTCCAGCACAGACGCCGCCACTTGAATCGCGTCGATCAGTTTGGACGTCATTCAAAACCTTGTCGCGACAGGCACAAGCGCCACGCCCCTTCCAGATGCTATTAAAAAGGCTGTCGTGACAGGCTTAGTGACGCAAACCAGGTTGCGTCGGTCCGACACGACGCTACAAAACCCAAGCCGGTCAAACCCTCGGTCACACATAGTCGCGTCCAACCTGGACGCCGTGTTTCACGCTAACGCGACAGACCACATGGTCGCGACCAGACAACCGAGTTAACAGATACAACGAAAACATAATGCGTCGGCTCGGCGCGTCACTTCACATGAACGCATCTACTGTCTTGGCCGCGTTTGAACGCTCACAAGGAGGTCAGCTCACAGGCCGAACCCCTACTCCCACACGAGAGAAACCACCACAAAACTACACAAACATTCCATACAAAGCTGTAAACGTGTAAAATTCAATAAGGGCAAACCACCCTCACATGCTCCAACCCTTAAACCCAAACCAAACATGCCATTAAACTATAAACATGGTAGGAAGTCTCCCTACCAACTGGAAGACGCCAAAACCCCTCGATGATGGCCACCCACGCTCCGAGCGTCGTCCTCGCATGGTTCCCGTGCCGCACGAGCCACCGGAAGCTGAAATCACCGGAAAACCCCGTCGGAGAAGCCACATCATCCTCCCCTACGCCGAACAGAGCCTCCTCTGCTCTGTCTAGCCGAAACGATGCACTTAAAACTCAGATCGAAATCGTGGTCCAAGGCAGAAGCCGCGTTTAAACCCTTTAAATGCATCCCCCCTGTCGATGCCATACAGGAACCTGCGCCACGTGTCACAGAGGCGGTTCACCGAATCGCGTCCGGTAAGGCCGACGCGTTCAAATCGGTCGCCTGCCCTCTGCCTCATGTGGTACCAGTGAGGCCAGCCCTAGTGGAGGACTCTACACAGCTAGTAGAGAGGTTTCGTGTTTGCAGCCACCTACATACTCCGGAGGTCAGAATCCCGACATGGCGGAGCATTGGATACATGAGATAGAGCGGGTATTCACTATAATGAGGTGCCCTCCAGTAGATAGAGTGATATTGGCAACATATCAGTTGAGGGCATTTGCACGAGTGGTGGAGGCTCAAAATGCAGACGGTGTTCACAGGTAGAGCGGAAGATGCTATCACTTGGGCCGAGTTTTTGGACGTATTCAACAACACTTTTTTTCCAGTTCAAATTCAGAAACAAAAGAGGGAACAATTTAGAACATTTCAGCAAGGGAACTTGTCCGTGTTGGAGTACCAATGCGGTTCATGGCCTTGAGTCGATATGCGCCGTATGTGGTGACCAACAAAGCAATGATAGTTGAATACTTCATCCGAGGATTGAGGCCAGAGTTGGAAGATGCCGGCATACCTTTAATGTGAATACAGTGGAAGAGGTAGCACAAAGGGCAGCAATCCTTGAAAGGACGTGCAGCCGGCAATCTAGCGGGTCAAGCTCGGGTGGTGGCATTTTTCGGCTTCCACAACAATCGGCGGGTGTTAGCAAGGGTAAAGCACCTTCGGGGGGAGCTTCCTCATCAGGTTCAGCAAGTGGAGCAACAAGATAAAGAAAGTATTCAAAGGCGAGGAGGTGTAAGCAGCAAGGATTTCAGAAAGGGCGAGGCTACAAGCCGGAAGTGGAAGAATCTCAGCAAAGTACGACGAGGGTCACTTGCTGAAACTCTTGTTACAATTGCAATCAATTGGGACATTTGGCAAGGAATTGTCGCATCCAAGGAGAGGTGGGGCACCATAACAGCACAACAACAGCAACCTCCAGCAGAGCGGGGTAGAGGCACACCCTACTAGAGGGAGGAGGATGAGGATGTGTGATGGCGATTACAAGGGCTCAAGCGGAGGCTTCAAATCTGATTGAAGGTATTATTCCGCTCTTTGAATTTTCAGCTAGAACATTGATAGATCCGGGTGCATCACATTCCTTCATTCTGAAGATTTTCTTGATAATATGGTGCATCCATTTGAGGAAAGCAGTGTGAGCTTGTGGTGGAAGTACCATATGGGGATTTCATGCTTACCACGTGTTACTTGGATGAAGTTCCAATTTTGGTACAAGGTAATCAATTGTCGGCTAGATTGTATGCATTACAGTTGAAAGAGTATGATATGATACTTGGTATGGATTGGTTAGAAGCGTATGGGCAGTTGTGGATTGCAGAAAGAGAGAGTGAGATTCAACCATCCAGGAGGGGGTTGTGTTCGAATTTCAGGTATGCCGTTCTACACCCCAAAATTATCATTTCTGCCCTTAAGCTAGGAAATTGATTAATGCAAGGTGTGTAGCCTATTTGGCATTTGTTAGTCTGGTTGAGGCAGGGCAGGACAGGGGATAGGTACCGGTGGTTAGAGAATAGTGGATTGTGGTTGTTCCCGGAGGAGCTTCCAGGTTTGGCAACCGCACCGGGAAGTGAACTTCACCGTTGAGTTGCAGCCAGGGAGTTTACCCATTTCCAAGGCGCCATACAGGATGGCACCTGCCAATTAAGGAAGCTAAAGAAAAGAACTACAGAATTACTAGAAAAAGGATTTATTCGGCCAAACCATTCACCGTGGGGAGCACCGTTTTATTTGTAAGAAAGAAGGATGGTAGCATGAGAATGTGTATAGACTACCGTCAATTGAATCAAGTCACCTAAGGAACAGGTATCCGCTCCCACGCATAGATGTTTATTTGATCAGTTGCAATCAGCAAGGGTGTTCCAAGATAATTTGAGATCAGGGTATCATCAATTGAGAATCCGGGAGGAGGACATTGGGACTAACGCATTTAGAACAAGGTATGGTCATTATGAGTTTGGTGGGTATGCCATTTGGGCTAACCAATGCACCGGCGGCATTCATGATTTGATGAATAGAATCTTCCCATCCCTATCTGGACCAATTTATTGTGGTGCTTATAGATGATATTCTAGTGTATTCAGCCTCAGAGGAAGAACATGCAGCTCACTAAGGACCACATTGCAGACATTGAGGGAGCATCAACTATATGCAAAGTTTAGTAAGTGTGATTTCTGGTTGAAAGAAATACAATTTCTGGGACATGTTATCTCAGGTGAGGGTGTTGCAGTGGATCCGGCAAAGGTGGAAGCGGTTATGAAATGGGAGGAGCAAAAGACAGTACCAGAAATTCGGAGTTTCCTTGGCATGGCAGGGTACTATAGGCGGTTAATCCAGGATTTTTCTAAGGTTGCAGCACCATTGACGAGGCTTACCAGGAAAGGGGTACCATTTGTATGGTCATCCGATTGTAGGCAAAGCTTTATGGAGTTGAAGAAGCGGTTCACTTCAGCACTGATTCTTGTGTTACCGTCGGGCCAAGGTGGGTTTGTGATATAACACGATGCATCGAAGAGAGACTTGGGGCGGTACTTATTCAATATGGGAAGGTAGTGGCATATGCGTCCCGGCAATTGAAGCGGCATGAAGAAAATTACCCCACCCATGATCTTGAATTGGCAGCGGTAGTGTTTGCATTGAAAATATGGCGGCATACCTATATGGAGAGCAGTTTGAGATATTCACAGACCACAAGAGCTTGAAGTATATTTTCTCACAGAAGGATTTGAATTTGAGGCAGCGGAGGTGGATGGAATATCTCAAGGATTACGACTTTAGCTTGGCATACCACCCAGGGAAGGCAAATGTGGTGGCGGATGCTTTAAGAAGGAAGGTTATTATGAGTCATTTGATGATGAGGGAATGGAAATTATATGAAATGTGGCAGAAAGTTCTTTAACTGTTCCAAGTAGTCAACGAAGAGCCGTACTAGCCAACAGCACAATTAAGCCATCATCATATTGGCAGGTGATAAAGGCACAGAAAATAGATGAGAGCCTGGCAGAGATCGTGAAAATGGAAGATGTTACCATAGATGATGATTGTGTGGTTCGGTTCCGACATCGGTTATATGTTCCAAATGAAACAGGTGTAAAGCAAAAAAGTGTTGGAAGAAGCTCATCGGTCCAGGTATACTATACATCCAGGAAGCACCAAAATGTACCAAGACTTGAAGAGGTACTTTGGTGGCCGAGTATGAAAAGGGAGATAGCGAAGTTTGTAGCAAGGTGTGTGTATGTCAACAAGTCAAGGCGGAGCATCAAAGATCGGGTGGTTTGTTGCAGCCTTTGCCAATACCACAATGGAAAGGGATGACATTTCCATGGGATTTTGTTGCCGATTTGCCCAGGACAGCTATGGGTCATAATGGCATTTGGTTTTTGTTGACAGGTTGACGAAGGTGTGCCGGTTGTTGGCAGTTAGCATGTCATGGACAGTAGACCGTTTGGCGAGGTTGTAGTGATACGCGCGACATTGTTGACTGTGCATTTTCGTTGTCCAGAGTTCCTTGCACAAGTCAATATGCGCACTTCCTCTAAACTGTCTCACAAACATAAAATCATAAAGAAGAACTAGCACAATGGTGAGCACAGGTCATATCCACGGACGAGGCCGAATAGAACTGATTTAAACTACTTTAACTTGAAATCATTCTAACAGACACTCTTAACTAAAATCACACTGCATGAGAATTAACTCTGTAAATTGCATCAATCAAATCCCTCACAGTCGACATGTCAAACTTAATGAAATAACAAGTGGAATTGAATGAAAATGGGAATTGATATCAATGTACCCTCACAATTGAGGGATCAAATAAGTAAAAACATAACAAATGGAATATAAAACTATAACATCAAATTCTTGAACTGTCTAGAATAACAAAATACGAACACCAACGCAATAGAAATCTAAAAGAAAGAAACACTGAACCACTATTCTCACAACTCAATAAACTTGAAATAAGAAACAGAAATTAATTGATACCAAATCTGAATGCTCATGCTATGAAGAACAGACGAAGAACAAATTAATGACTGGAGAACAAATCTAAAAAGACTCAGAAATCTACACGAAATCAGTTCAATCCTCTGCTATCACGGGAACATAGACTTAACAAATCTAACTCTGAATCTGACTCTCGGAAGCTCTCAAGCTCTCTCAGTTCTCACAGCAGCACAGAATCGATGAATTAGCACAGAAGAAAGGAAAGACAAATATAAGCAGTAGAACTCGATCTCTCTATCAATAGTAGCAATTCCCAAACTAAAATCTGAACTCCGGAAGCTCTCACAGCTCTGCATGTTTACAGAAGAACTCCAGCAGTCGAACTTCCTCACGGATGCTAAAGGAAAAGACAGAAGAAAGAACAATGGCAGAAATCTGACTAGCTAAAAACTTGAACAGGAGAAAATTGTCAAACTCAGAAATTTGCACATAACAAGCTAAAGAACTGTGAGGAGCTATCGCGCTCCTGGCAACCCCAACAGCCACTCTGGATCGATCCACTCCCAACAGCAAAGAACACAGGAGACCAACCTCTCTGAAATCTCCGAACCATCGAACCAGACAACTCCCTCTCTGCTCTGCTGAAAGGGAGATACAGAAATAAATTGCAGAATAAAACAACAACAACAACAAAAATCTCCACTGCTAACTCTCTGAGTTCCGGAAGAACAGATAGAAAAAGTAAAAATCCTAAAAACTCCAACCCAGCCACCCGTCTCCAACCCAAGATGCTGAATACAGGAAGAATAAAAGATGAAAAACCCAAAAATTCAAACCCCCAGCCCTCCCCTGAAAAGTCTGAAAGACACAGAAAATACAGGAAAAAAATGGAGACTAAAAATCCTAAGAAATTCCGAACTAGAGCCCCCGGGAAGAGGACCTTTGGAGTCCCTTTATAGGCTTTCAGACGCCTCCTCTCTGCACCTCTTTCACGCCTTCACCTCTTCCCAGCTCCGCCACACAAGAGATCGGCACATACCTTCTGGACAAGGATCGCCAGCGCAGCAGCCAGGCGCACCAGCCTCACCTCTGCATCAGATCCGCAGGCGCATGGCTCCATCGCACCAGCAGCAGGGCCAGCCGCCTGGCGCCATCGACTTGGTCACAGCCTCCAGTGGCACACACCGCCACCTCAGCATCTTCCCGCCTCCGAATCCTGCTCCACACCGCCTTCATCACACCGCCTTCATCACACGGGCGAGCTCCAGATTTGGCCGCCTTCCAGCTCCCTGGTTCCCGCCCAGCCGCATACACACACCAGCCGCTCGCCACCTCAGCCACCCTGCTGCGCACCGCCATCTGGCCTCCACATCGCCAGCGCCAGCAGCAGCCTGGGCGCCTCAGCCTTCACACGCACACACCACCAGGATCGGCCAGATCCCAAGCCGCCACCTACGCCAGAGCCGTACGCCAGAGCCGGCCCCGCCTCTGCGGTCACCTGGGCGCTGGCCGCAGGTCCCAGCTGCGCACCGCCTTCCTTGCTCGCGCTCCAGCCGCATGCGCCAGGGTCACCTTCTGCTGCTCACCCGCTAGGGCTCCCATCGACCACCTCAGCTGCATACCACCATCGCCGCCCAGCAGCAGATCCGGCCGCCCTAGCCCCTCGCCATGGCAACCGCCGCCTTCACCTGCTCTGGCCACAACACCACACTCGGGAGCTCCCAGCAGCTTCCTGTTGCTTCCCGAAGGCTCTTCTATTTCCAGCTGGGCAGTGAGGGAAACATATTTGTTTATAGGATTAGGTGAGATATATGAAAGCTATTAAAATATTTATTTACAAATTCTTATTAAAAGAATTATTATACCAGGAATTATCTACAATGTTTATTTACAAATATCTAATTAGTCAATCTAAAAAAATGACTTATTTGAATGAAATCTAACATGTGTATTCTAAATAAATCTAACTAATATACGCAATCTCATTAATATTATACAAGAATTATTCATGGAAGTATAAAACTAAAATTTATTTATGTGCAATGTATTTGCGAAAGAGAAAACACTTTAGTATTCACTTTCAAAAGCATTAACTATATTAAATGAAAATCTAACTATATGTTTTACCCAAAAAAAATTTAACTAAAATGCTCGAAAAATCATTAATGGATGAAATGAGAATAAAATTAAATGCACATTATTTATGGACAACGTTGTCTAAAGTTAACTAAATGTATAAATTTAACACGAAAAATTAGTTGTTATCAGTATGTAGAGAGGATTGTGCCTTTACATGGTGTACCAGTTACAATTGTTTCTGACAGGGATCCTCGGTTCACATACGATTTTTGGAGGAGTTGGCAACGGGTTATAGGCACCCAATTGAAGTATAGTTCCGCTTATCATCCCCAAACCGACGGGCAGAGGAGGAGGACAATTCAAACATTGAAGATATGCTTCGGGCATGTTGTTTGGTTTGGGGAGGCGGATGGGAGCAGCACCTCGGCTATGGTCGAGTTTGCCTACAACAATAGCTACCACACAAGCATCGGCATGGCATCGTATGAAGCGCTTTAGGGGAGACCTTGTAGGACTCCGTTGAATTGGAATGAGGTGGGTGAAAGGCAGGTAATGGGATCGGAATTAGTACAACAATGTGCTGAAATGGTAAAATTTATTATAGAGAAACTGCAGATAGCTCAAAGCAGGCAAAAGAGTTATGCGGATACTCGGCGTAGGCCCCTACAGTTTGAGGTAGGAGACTATGTGTTTTTGAGGGTTTCTCCGACAAAAGGTGTTCAAAGGTTCAGTAAAAGAGGCAAGTTGAGTCCCAGGTTTGTGGGTCTGTTTCAAATCTTGGAAAGGATCGGGGAAACCGCTTACAGGTTGGAGCTTCCGTCCAACTTTACGGATGCTCATGATGTGTTCCATGTCTCAATGTTGAGGAGGTACATCCGAGATCCTTCCCAGATTGTGAGTTTCAACCGAGATGATTTGATGCTAGAAATTTCCATGCCAGAGTATCCCATTATGATCACAGGCAGACGGACACATAAATTGTGGAATAAAGATATTGAGCTGGTAAAGATTCGATGGCAGAACAGGCAGGGTGGCGAAGACACTTGGGAATTAGCCGATGAGATGTTCAAGATGTACTCATATTTGTTTGAGTAAGCATTGTTCTTTTTAGGTGTTAGTTGCTGTGGTGGTGATTTCCTGTTTGGGCCGGAGCCAAACGGGCCTCCACTGGAGAAGATGGGGAAGACGAACGCCGGTAGCGGACGAAGGTTCCTGCAGTCACCAGAAATGATCAGGGGGCCCGGTGAAGACCGGGGAAAACCCTCTGATGCCTAAGTCAGTATGAGGCTTGCAAGGCAGGGGGTTTTTGAGTGTAAGGGTGTGTTCGCGTGAGAGAGAACGTACCAGTGCATGGTCCTGTACCTGTATTCTTATAGGCGTAGGTGCTGAGGCAGACGTGCGTAACGTTGGTAGATCGTGCCTGGAAAGGTGCCTTGATGGGCGCGCATAACGGGAGGAGTTATGCGCTCAGATGTCCGTTGGGATTCCAGGCAGTTAACACGCCTCTTGATGATGGGGCGCGTGACCTGGGGCGGTTATAACCGTCGTGAGGAACGCGATGGGCTGCTCGGAAGTCTCTGGAGAAGGCTGCCGAGCAGGTGACCCACATGGGGGTCGAACGTGCTGTTCGATAGCATCTGTAGCTGCCCAGCGCAGCAGAATTAATCCCCCTGTGTGAAGCAAGCCGCTAAGGAGGCGGCGGTGCTTCGCTGGGGGATTGCCCTGTGGGGCCCTTTTAAACGATCCTTGCGAAGGCGTGGAACCATACGAGGAGGCCACGTAAAAAGGGAAGGCGTTGATGGGCCATGATGGGTCATGATGGGCTTAGGTGGCAGAAAACCCCACCACACTTGCCCCCCACGCCCTCAAGTGGCTCAGAAGCCGGAGCGCTTGAGGGCGGCGACCTGCTCGGGTGTCATCTCCGCCATAAATGCGGTATCGTCCTGGAGATCCGAACAGACCTGTGGCGACGCCGTTACAGAAGGGTTCACCTCGAACGTGAAGCCTTTATGATGACAACGTGGGTCGTGTCAAACCCGGAACGTCATATGCCACTCTGAACGGTCCCACGCGGGTCATTCGAGAAGAGACTTGGAGTGGAGGGAACGTTGTTTCCGGTCCCGCTTCGAATTTCGCGCCTCACCTTCCTTATAAGGAAGGGGAGGAGGTGAGAGCGGGACCTCGTCTTCAAAAAATCTTCGGAGTTTGTTGTCTCCAGAGGCACCAGCCACCTCTTCTTCGCGCTTCCCTCTGCTCCTTTGCTTCTTCCTCTCCGTCCGCCGTGCAGTCCACCTTCCAGTGATGGCCCAGAAGGGGAAGGAGATCGTCGGAACCAGCGGGACGCCGCCGGTGAAGACGAAGCGGTGAAGCTCCAGAGTTTCGAAGGTCTTCGAGAGCGCTTCCGTATTGGCGAAGAGTACGACATCGTCTTGATGCGCGAAGACGAGTCTTACCTGACCACGAGGCCTGGGTGCTTCGTTCTTTCGCTGGACCTGCTGGAAGCTGGCCTCCGGCTACCGATGCCGGAGATCGCGAAGGAGCTTCTCCGGAGCTGGAAAGTGGCGCCTATTCAGCTGACGCCGAACTCCTGGAGGTCCATCTTCGTCTTCTGCATTATATGCAAGAGAGAGGCATCGAAGCGACTGCGGAGATCTTCATAAGCCATTTCACTTGGCCTGCTCTCCGCTCCGCAATCTGGAATGGGCATCGTGTACGTAAAGCATCGTACGAACCGATGCGGATCAACTTCTCGCCCCGGCTGTCCAACAACAAGGGGTGGACCGGACGTCTCTTCTTCGTGGGGCGGAGAAAGGGGCGAACGTCCCAAGTGGGACTTCCCCGTTAGGGTGGCAGAGCCACTGAAGAGGACAGACATGGCCACCTTTTTGATTCAGGGGGCAGCTGCTGCCTCCCAGTCGCTGAACACGGTCGGGGTCAACCACGCTGAGGGGTACCTGACCGAATACAAGCTTGTGAAGTATAAGCTTAGCCGCGCCTGGGGTAAGCCTTCTGCTGCTTGTTTCATTTTCCCACATACATGGGTTCTGATTCTTCTTCTGTTTCTTCCAAATGACGAAGAGGTAGCTGCTGGTCGGGCCAGAAGGAGATGGCGAACTACGCTGAACGATCCCTGTTAGCCTTCACTTGATAAGGCTGGACGAGGGCCCCCGTGAAGGAGTCCGGGGTGGTGTCTTCAGAGGTGAGGCCGCCTCGGATGGGGCTCACCAGGAAGGCAGTGATCGCAGAGGCGGCTTCTCTCCCCCAACCAAAGAGGAAAGAGAAGCGCAAGGCGGCCCAGCTGGAGTCGCGAGCCGAAGATCATACCTCCGAAGAGGAGGCGTCCGACGAGCGCCGAGCTCGTAAGAAGAAGAAGGTGGCCAGGGCGGTGCCGCGCACTATAGAGGCCGCCGCGGGAGCAGAGGAAGAGGAGGATCTTGAGCCTCTGCTGGCGTGGAGACCTCGCCAAGTCGTGAGGACGCCCGAGCGGAGGGCGTCCGTAGCTTCGATTGTGGACCGTTCGGAGGCGGTCATGAAGATGTCCTCCGAGCTGGGTCTGATCATGGTCAGCGACGAATCGGACCGCTCCGGAGGGCGGGCGAAGTCGCCGATGCACGAGACCCAAGGAGTCCTGCTCGGTGAAGGCGTCGATCAAGGAAGCGTCGAGCAGGGTGGCGTGTCACACGAGGGCGCAAAGTTCAGTGCCGATGACGGGGCAGTCGCCGCGGACTCGGGGAGACGAGTGGGAGAAGTCAATACTCTCACTCCTGCGACGGCAGCGGAGTCCGGTGCTGGCGAGGCAGTTCTCCGAGGGGGAATGTTCCGCAAGGAAGTGGAGAAATCCTGCCCCCCATGCCCCCTACCTCGGTGATCATTGTAGGCTGTATTCGGCGAGAGTACAGCCAACGTGATCGCTGAGGAAGATGTAGTCGGCGAGGGTGCAGTCCACTCCGGGGAGGGAGGCACTCAGGCGCTTGGCAATGCCGAGGAGGGCCGCGCGATGGCCTCTGCAGCATCTGCCAATGAAGCTGGCGGGGAGGAGCGACCAGCGACGAGGCAGGAGGCCACCGAAGCAGATCGGTCGGTGGTCTCGCCAAGCGCTGTTGCTGTCGCCCCAATTGCTGAAGGAGTCCCATCTTCCACTGCTGCTGCTGGAGGCGAAAGCTCTGGGGACGCCGCAGGCCCCTAACCGAGGTGTTGAAAGAATTTGCCCGAGTTGCCCTCGAAGGAAGCACTGGCGGGTGCCTTGGAGCATCTAGGGTGCCATATCAAGGGAGCTACCTCCCTGCCCCAGCGCCTCACAGCTTGAGATGCTGGCGCGGGGTCAGCAAGTGGTCTCCGATCGGACCCCGGAGATCTCCAGTGGGAGCCATCGTCCTGAGGCCCGATCCGATGGCGCGAGGAGGTGGACTTGGTAGCACTCATGAATGGAGTGACCAAGTCCCTGGAGGTGCTGCGAAGGCTTGCTGTCCGGGCTCAGCATCACCAGCCACTTTGGAAAGCGCAAGACGCCTTCTGCCAGGAGCTGATGGAACAGCATAGAGTCCGGGAGACCGAGCTGCAGAATGAGGTGGAAAACCTCAAGAGTGCTCTTCGGACCTCCGAGCTCGATTTGGCCGTAGCTCGAGCAGAGAAGGCTCTTGCCAAAGTGCTTGCTGACGCCAGGCCCAGGGTGTTGCCGAGTACAAGGCCGGAGAAGACTTCAAAGCTGATTTGGAGCAGTACGGGGCGCGCTGCTACAAGATCGGCCTTGAGGCCGGGGAGGACCTCAGCCGAAGTCGGGCAATCACCGAGCGGGCTCGGGAAGCTTTTGAGGTTGCCGTAAGGGAGTGCCGGCGCCGTACGAACGACGCGCGCTTAGACGGGGTGCGATTCGCCCAGTTTCAGTCAGGACGGATGCCTCCTGTCGATGATAGCGCCGGCCTCTCCAAACAAGCCTCTTGATTGTAATTTGGCGCCTTCCGCCCTTTTGTCATCTTTTGTAATCTGGTCGAAAGGGCCTTCATGTAAGCGAAAAATTTTATAAATGAACATTTCCGCTTTAGGGGTTTGTTTGTAGCTTCACTTTTTTCATCTTCTTCCTTTTGTCATAGTTCCTGCTCGGATGGAAATCCGCTAGTTTTATAAGCGTTGCATGTACAGCGCAGATCATTGGAACCGCAAAAGGGGTTCCGACCAGGGGTGTATGCTAGACGCTTGCGAAACAACAGAACATGGAGAAGAGAAGTAGGATGCTGAACAAGGGCTTTTATAAATGATAAGCCTTGAGGTTAGATACATGACAAGTCCTGTGTATGGCTTCGCCACTAGGGGTAGTTAGCTTATATGAGCCTTTCTAGAGGACATGGTGACCTAATAGGTCCTTCCCATTTGATGGCAAGTTTGCCGACTACTCTTCGGGGATCCGAAGCCGAACAGCGGTGCAGAACCAAATCTCCCACGTTGAACGCCTTTCCCGAACTCGCGAATTATAGTATTGTGCAAGCCGTTGCTGATAAGAAACAAGGCGAATGCTGGCGTCGCTCTGTCGTTCGCCAGCATATCCAGTTTTTCCCGAAGAGCACGGTTGTTGGCGGCTTCATCGAAGTGGGTTGTTCGAATGGTGGAAGAGCTACTTCCAGAGGCACAACAGCTTCTGAGCCGTAAGCCAAATGGAAGGGTGTTTCTCCCGTGGCCACTCGAGCCGTTGTTCTGTGGCACCAAAGAACATTAGGGAGCTCGTCAATCCATGACCCTTCTGCAGCCTCCACTCTTGTGCGGATCCCGTGCAGCAGTGTTCGGTTGGCATTTTCTACCAAACCGTTGGCCTGGGGATGCGCCACGGAGGTGAAGTGGTTGTAGATTCTGAGCTCGGCACATTTCTGTTTGAAGAAGGTGCTGTCGAACTGCTTCCCGTTGTCGTAGGTGATCACTCTTGGGACGCCAAACCTGCAGAGAAGGTTCTTCCACGAACTTCCACGCGGCTTGTTCGGTGATCGTGGCAACAGGTTCGGCTTCGATCCACTTGGTAAAGTAATCGATGCCACGAACAGAAACTTCTTCCGACCTTGGCCTCTGGGAAGGGACCCAAGATATCAATGCCCCATCTGGCAAAAGGGCGCGGCTCAAACAGGTTATGGAGCTGTTCGGCTGGTTGCTTGATGAGCTGTCCAAACTTTTGGCATTCTGGGCATTTCCTGGCAAAGGTCATGCAATCCTTCTGGAGAGAAGGCCACCAAAACCCTGCTCGGATGAGGCTGCGTGCTAGCGTTCTGCCCCCCAGGTGGCTTCCGCACAGCCCCTCGTGGACTTTTTCTGTGGCCGCAAGGGCCTCCTCAGGTTGAGGCAACGTAGAAGAGGTCTTGAAAGGGACCGCCAATACAGTTTGCCTTCTACGAGGGCGAAATGCTGAGCACGCATCCTGATTTTCCGAGCTTCGCTCTGTTCGGGTGGAAGCTCACCCCGGAGTAAGTACGCCAAGAGAGGGTCCATCCAACTCGGAGTTGGTGGGCCCGTCTCTATGGCTGCGATGTCTACTTCAGTGCTCGGCGAGGCGAGCTCTTCAATAAACACGGAGCGGGAAGGGGCGATGTCACCTGAGGATGCCAGCCTGGCAAGTGCATCTGCTCGCGCGTTCTGCTCCCGTGGGACGTGTATGACTTCGAAGTATAGGAGACCCTCTGCTTGGCTCTTGACCTGTTGAACGTATTGAGTCATGCGGGGTTCTCTTGCTCCGAACTGCCCACTCACTTGGTTTGCAACCAATTGGGAGTCACTGAAGACCCTGAGCCGAAGGGCTCCGAGGTGCCTAGCCATGCGGATACCGGACAGCAAAGCTTCGTACTCAGCCACGTTGTTAGAGGCCGGAAAACGGAATCGGAGGGTGTATTGGAACTCTAATCCCTCCGGGGAGGTGAGGACCAGGCCAGCTCCACTCCATGTACGCAAGAGGATCCGTCGACGTAGAGTTCCCATGGGGGTTCATCCGCCAACGGTGGATCCTGCTCGGTGGGGAGAGTACATTCCGCAACGAAGTCTGCCAATGCTTGAGCTTTGATTGTTGTCCTAGGCGAAAACTGATGTCGAACTCACCAAGCTCTATTGCCCATTTGATAAGCCTGCCAGAAGCCTCCGGTCGCTGAAGGATGGATTTCAGCGGCTGATCGGTTAGAACCGTAACGGAGTGGGCCTAAAAATAGGGCCTAAGCTTCCGGGCAGCCGTGACAAGAGCGAGGGCGAGTTTTTCTGCTCGGGGGTACCTCCTTTCAGCTTCTTGGAGGACCCGGCTGATGTAATACACTGGATGCTACGCCGCTCCTTCTTCTCTGATCAAGACTGCGCTGATGGAGTGTTCGGTAACCAAAAGATACACGAACAAAGGTTCCCCGCACAGGCTTTGAGAGAACAGGAAAAGCTGCCAAATACGCCTTAGCTCGGTGAAGCGGCCTCTCGCACTCCTCAGTCCACCGTACTTGCCCCCCTTGCTTCGAGGCGCTTTTAGGGCCTCGGAGCAACTTGAAGAAGTTAAAGCTTCTTTCCGCTGCTCGGGACATGAACCGGTTCAATGCTGCAAGACGCCCCGTCAGACGTTGGACGTCGCGCACTGTCTTCGGACTGCTCATCTCAAGCACGGCTTGGATTTTCTCCGGGTTTGCCTCTATTCCTCTGTTTGACACAAGGAAACCGAGGAACTTACCCGACCGAACACCAAACGCGCACTTGGCAGGGTTGAGTTTCATATTGTACTTTCGCAGAGTTGCGAAAGTTTCCTGGAGGTCGGAAATGTGGTCAGTGCTCGGAAGCGTCTTGACTAGCATGTCATCAACATAAACCTCCATGTTGCGCCCGATCTGCTGCTCAAACATCTTGTTGACCAGCCGCTGGTAAGTTGCGCCCGCGTTCTTTAGGCAGAAAGGCATTCTGGTAAAACAGTATAAGCCTAGGTCTGTAACGAACGTCGTGGCGTCTTGATCCGGAGGATGCATACTGATCTGGTGGTAACCAGAGTAGGCATCCAGAAAGCTGAGAAGCTCGTGACCGGAAGTAGCATCCACCAGCTGATCAATGCGCGGCAGAGGGAAGTTATCCTTGGGCGTCGCTTTATTGAGATCCTTGTAGTCAACGCACACGCGCCATTTACCGTTGGCCTTGCATACGAGGACCACATTGGAGATCCATCTTGGGTATTGGGCTTCTCGAGAAGCCCAACAGTTCGGCTTTTGACAACGTGATCCTGAATCACGGTCTGCCGTTCCCGGTTCACAGGTCGCCTCCTCTGTTGAACTGGTGGAATCCGGGGATCCAGACGGAGGCGATGCACCATTACTTCGGGGGAATGCCCGGAAGCTCATCATCAGACCAGGCGAACATGTCCAAATTGGCCAGCAGGAAGGCTGTGTATTGCTGTTCGGCCTCCGCCAATAAGCGCCAATATACAAGACGTGTTCGGGGTCATCATCTACCTGGACAGAAGCAGTCTTCAGAAGGCGTTCCTCGGCTGGTGGAGGGCTGATCGGTCACTGGCGGGGCCGGATCTGCGAGTGGTTGCTTGTCTCTTAAAGAAAGGACATAACAACGGCGAGACTCGCGCTGACACCCGAGCACCTCGCCGACTCTGCTCGGGGTCGGGAACTTCATCTTCTGATGGTGTGACGAAGGTACTGCTTTAATGCGGCCAATCAGACCTCTGCCGAGGATGGCGTTGTATCCAGGCATGTTGTTGATGACCAAGAAGTCAACAACCTGGTCACGACCCTTGGAGCCGTCCCTAGAGTGATCGGGAGGCGAACTCTTCCCATGGGCTGCACCGAAACTCCCGAAAAGCCGAACAGGGGCGAGTTTACGGGGGCTAGCTGATCGGTTTCAAGCCCATGAGAACGAAGCATCGTAAGCCAAGACATCGGGGGCACTTCCATTATCCACCAAAATCCGGCGCACATTACAATGATTGATGTTGGCCGAAATGACCAGCGCATCAGCGTGTGGGGTCGTAACCCCTACAAGGTCTTCGTCCGAGAAGGTTATAACCTCCTCGGGCGGTGCGCGTGCAGGACTGGTGGGATATGGTGCCGACCGTGGCGCCGAAGGCCTATCCACAACGTGCACTCGCCTTGCGTAATCGCGTCGGCTTCGAGTGCTTTCTCCGCCCGCGCCGAAGCCTCCCGCGATTACATTGATCTCCTGCCCGTTGGGCTCGTTGTTGATCGGCTGCACGGGAGTCCGCTCACAGCGTCTGGGGCGCTCATTCCGGCGCACGAACCGTCCAAGGTAGCCGCGCTTGATAAGGTCTTCAATCTCGTCCTTAAGCTGGCAGCATTCGGAGGTGTCGTGGCCGTGGTCGCGATGAAAGTGACAGTACTTGTTCTGGTCGCGCTTCCGGGGGTCGGAGCGCATCCTCTGTGGCCACCGAACATATGCTTCGTCCCTGATCTCCGCCAGGATCTGTTCGGGTGCCACCGTAAGAGGTGTATAGTTGGTGAAGGGGCGCGGACGGCGCGGAGAGTCACCGTTGTGTCGTCCTTTCTTCCGATCACGGTCGGAGCCGTTGTCGGAAGGCCTCTTCTTGTCTGACTGCTCCCCCTGCTCCACTCTACCCGCTGCTAAACTTTCCTCGCAAGCTGCATGGCGCTGTGCGATAGAAAGTAGCTCGGCGAGGGTGGCGGGCTGCTGGACACGCCAGGGTCCTCTGCAAGAAGCCGTCGCGAGTGCCCTGAATGAGGGCACTGGTTGCCAGAGGACGTCCAGGCGCGAGATGCGAAGCGCTTCTATGGAACCTTTTGACAAAGTCCCAGAGCGCTTCACCCTTCTTCTGGCGTACGACCAGGAGGAAGCCGCCGTTCGTGGCTGTGACCTTCCACCAAGGAAGTTGTCCCGAAAGGACTTCTTCAGTTGACGGAAGGAGAAGATAGAGCCCGCCGGAAGGGTCTCGAACCAGGCTCTTGCAGTCTCCTTGAGGGTCGCAGGGAAGGCCCTGCACTTGGCCGCATCTGATGCTCCATGGAACACCATGTGCGACTCAAAGCCGTGGATGTGGTCGGCCGGGTCAGAGGTGCCATCGTAGGGCGCGATGGTGGGCAGAGGGAGCTTGGGAGAGACCCGAGCTTCCAGGATCTCCCTACTAAAAGGGGAGCGGAAGTCCAGGTCATCTTCCACCGGAGCTTTCCCCTCCGCGCGCTGGACCATCGCGTCCACGCGGCGCTCGAGGTCGACCACGCGCCGCAGGCGCCTAGCGAGCTCTTGTTCGGAATTGGCGGGGCCCCCTCGTCCGGACCCGTGGGAGTTGGCTCCCACAACCGATCGCGGCGGACGGGGGGAGACAATAGAGCGACGGGGCGAGCGCCCGCGGCGCTCCGATGCCCGCTCCTCAGACGGGGCTCTGTGCGACCAGCGCGGTGAGTCCGCCTGCTGATCCTGAGGCACCGGGAGGACGCGAGAACGTCGATGCGATGACTCCGCCTGCCGCTCTCGCGGTAGGGGAACCACCGGGGCTGGTGGTCCAACCAGCTGAGCCTGCAGGGCTAGGCAGACACCCGTTAACTGCTGCATTTCTCCCCGGAGTTCAGCCATCTCCAGGCAGTCGCAGGCGCGGCGACCGCTGGTGCAGGAAGTCGTTATTGTTGGTGCCAGCAGGGCGATGTTGACGTCGACAGGAGTAGACCGGCGAGGAGAATTCGCTTGTGAGCGGCGAGATCTCGTCTCCCTACTCCCCACGTTCTGGTAAGAGGATCGTCCGCGAGCCATGACTGTGTCGTTCCACAGACGGCGCCAAATGTGGTGGTGATTTCCTGTTTGGGCTGGAGCCAAACGGCCTCCACTGGAGAAGATGGGGAGACGAACGCCGGTAGCAGACGAAGGTTCCTGCAGTCACCAGAAATGATCAGGGGGCCCGGTGAAGACCGGGGAAAACCCTCCGATGCTAAGTCAGTATGAGGCTTGCAAGGCAGGGGGTTTTTGAGTGTAAGGGTGTTGTTCGCGTGAGAGAGAACGTACCAGTGCATGGTCCTGTACCTATATTCTTATAGGCGTAGGTGCTGAGGCAGACGTCGTAACATTGGTAGATCGTGCCTGGAAAGGCGCCTTGATGGGCGCGCATAACGGGGGAGTTATGCGCTCAGATGTCCGTTGGGATTCCAGGCAGTTAACACGCCTCTTGATGGGGCGCGTGACCTGGGGCGGTTATAACCGTCGTGAGGACGCGATGGGCTGCTCGGAAGTCTCTGGAGGAGGCTGCCGAGCAGGTGACCCACATGGGGGTCGAACGTGCTGTTCGGTAGCATCTGTAGCTGCCCAGCGCAGCAGAATTAATCCCCCTGTACGGAAGCAAGCCGGTAAGGAGCTCGACGGTGCTTCGCTTGGGGTGATTGCCCTGTGGGGCCCTTTTAAACGATCCTTGCGAAGGTGTGGAACCGTACGAGGAGGCCACGTAAAAAGGGAAGGCGTTGATGGGCCCTGATGGGTCATGATGGGCTTAGGTGGCAGAAAACAGCCACCACAGTTGCATATGTTTATACTTGTTCTGCATGGTTATTTCTTAATTTCGAGGATGAAATTATTTTAGGTGTTAGTAATGTAATATCCAGTACGTCTGGATCGTGGTTTACCGGGTTTGGGGCAGTGTGTGGCCTATTGTGAGATCTTGGAGGTCTGTATGTTTTTGTACAGGTTATCTGGCTCTGGCAGGAAGCTGAGAGGTTTGGGCATTCCTGCCCAAAATAGCTTCTGGGAGGCTCACTGAGAACGCGTCTAGACAGGAGGACGCGATACTCATGGGTGAACGCGGCCACCAGAGTCGGCGCATTTTGAAGTAGTGTCGCGTCCTGTGTTATCGATGCATCTCCGCACCGCCTTCACGTAAGCGGCGCTGCATGCGCGCCGCGTGGCGCATGCAGGGGCAGCATCTTTTAAATGCGGCGAAGGGGTCTGACGTGTTTCTTAACATGGCAGGAAAGCCCGACGCGATTCGATTTATGTTGTGTTGGCCTTCCACCCCTGGCCGAGCAGAGCCTTCGCACTGCTCAGCTGTAGGGGGGTTGTTGTGGGGTTTTGGTGGCGAATTTGGGGAGATCTCGCCCGTTTGGAGCCCGATCGGCGTACTTCCGACGCGGTGACGAGCTTCGGAGCGTGGAGGACGCAGGGCTATCATCGGATTTGCGTTTCTTGCTTCGGTAGAGGAACTCTCCTCAGTTTCTACTCTGGGTTCAGGTGTTTGGAATGAGCATGTATGTGGATTAGGGTTTTCCGTGTGGAATTGTATGAATGAGGGTAGAAAGCATGAGTAGGAGCCTCTTAATACTGTTATTTACTGCTTTACATGCTTGAGGGACTGTGTGGGGTTGTTTTTCGGAGCAGTTTACAGTTGTGTAACAGATGGTTGAAAGGCGGCCAAGACAGCCGACGCGTTCATGTGAACGCATCTGCCAAGTCCGACGCGATTCAATAGGTGTTATGGAAATGTCCATTGTGTTGGACGCATTTTAGTAAGTGGCCACCCGAGCTCTGGGCGTTCTTGGCCAGTTTGTCCAGTTTCCGACCCACGTTGTTTGGACAGTGTTTCCAAGGCAATGAAGGGTCTGTGTGGGTCATGATGACTCACATGATGATCGTTAACGAGGTGTTTTACGGGATTTACGTGCATAGAAATTTGGGTGTCACGCTTTCGTAGTTGCTATCTAGTCATTACCCTAGCACCGGGTGCTCAGGGCTTGTCCCGGTACGGAGTACCGTCAGGTTTGAGTTGTCTTCCTGGACACCCTCACTCTTGTGTGGAGTTGTACGTCTGGCTGAGGGAAAGACGGCAAGGACAGCGATTCGTGTTTGTGGGTGTGCGGTCGTTTGTAGCGCGCTCTTGGTTGGGGGATGGACACCGGTAGATGTACTGGTCCCCAGCTAGTCCGGTTTCCAGTGCCTCACTTTAGGGTTCTCGGTCGGAGCCCCTAAAGGTGTCAGGCTTCGGCCTGCGGCGGTGTAGTCCGCAGGTGTGGTGGTTTGTTGTCTCCACGTTTCTTGACCTGTTGAGGTGGAGCGGCAGCTGGGCCTTCGCCCGTGGCTGCAAGGCTGAGAGGTGTACTTGTGTCCTTTGTCCGGGTCTGTGGCTAGTGTCGCGAACCAGTGCTCGTGACCCGTGTGCGGCGTACCCTTCTGTGGCTTTGCACTCGTGTGTGGTTTGTTGTTTATTTACTTTCAGCTGTAGCATCATGTATAGGTGTTTACATTCTTTAAATGCTTTACAGCTTTGCTATAAACTGTGTTTTTACGCTTTGGGGAGTTACCCTACTGAGCCAATGACTTGTGAGGCTCACCCCTTCTTCTTCCAGGTGAAGGAGAGCAGAGGACTTGCATCCTTCCTCTAGTTTGGGTCAGCGTCATAGTGGAGTCGGGCCCTCGCCACCAGCAGAGTAATTGTTTTACTTGTGGAGCCTTGGGGGTTGTCTCAGACTGTCGGACTTTATTATGCTATGTATAGAACTGAATATGTACATTTCATGTAAATATATGTGGAGCAATGAAGCTTTTATGTATTCAGCACGTTCTTTTGTATTTCGCAGACACGTGTAGTTGATATCCCTTGCGAGGCTTCAGCCCGATCGTGGGAGGCGGTGTCGTGTCGGGCACGTTATTGGGTTAACGGGCCTGAATGGCGTGGACCGTCACATCCGCATTGTGTTTGACTCTGATGGTTTTGCGGGAGTCGTGTCTGGCCCGACCCTGGTTGTGGGTCATGGCATTACTCTGTTCCGCTGCTTTGTAGTACTCTGCAGTAGGTGTTTCTCGCTCTACTATTTTCTAGAGTAGTTTGCTTCCACTTTCTTGGAGTTCCTGCTGCTCTGGCTGGTGAGGGACTGGTTATCCCTACTGAGCCTTGTTCGTGAGGCTCACCCCCCTACTCTCTTCAGGTAGGGACTCGTTGTCGCAGGTGTTCATTGCCGGATAGTGGTGGTGGCAATTTGTTGCGCCGCGCATTGCCAGCAGTGTGAGTTGTGAGCGTGAGCGCTTGTACTGTGTGAGTTGAGAGTTGCCTTTTTGCAAGTCCTCGGGGTATGCCCCTTAAGGATTGCACCTTTCTTTCTGTACCTGTACTTTTATTTGGGACATGTTGTACATAATTCCTTATTAATGAACGAACTTTATTGTTATAGTTATTTGAATTCATTGCTTATCTCACTGGACTAAATTCTAAACCTTTTGGTCTTCGGATCCGTGGGTGGCGGCACGACCTTCAGGGTCCCTGGCGGGGGGTCTGGGAGGTCGGGTCGTTACAGCTATCCGATTATCGTGGTTTGTTGTACTGGCAAAAGTAAGCGGTGCATTGGCATCTGTAGCGCTCGGGGAGCGTGTTGTTCACGAGGTTGATGTGGTGTTCACGTGGTTTGTGTGGTGTGCACGTGGTTTGTGTGTGCGTGGCGAGTAGTACGACGCCTACCATGGTACCTCTTTAGTTGGGAGCCCCAGGTTTTGTGTGAGCCAGGCACGTGAGTGCTCGGGGCTTCTCCCAGTACTTGTGTACCGTCGAGGTATGTGTCGTCTTCTGGACACCCTCACTCTTGTGTAGAGTTGTACGTCCGGCTAAGGGAAAGATGACAGTGGGACAGCGACTCGTGAGAGTTTGTGTTTAGTCGCTTGTAGCGCGCTCGTGGTTGGGGGTTACAGACACCAGTAGATGTACTGGGCCCCAGCTAGTCCTGTTTTCCAGTGCCTCACTTTAGGGAGCTCGGTCCGGAGTCCCTAAAGGTGTCAGGCATGGGCTGCGGCAGTGTGGTATGCAGGGGTGGTGTTGGTTGGTCTCCACAGTTTGTTGGCTTGTTCTAGTGGAGCGGCAGCTGAACCTTGCGTTGCCGAGTTTGCTGGTCCGGCACCTATTCCAGAATACCTCTGCAGTCAGGTACCCCAGGTTTTGTGTGAGCCAAGCACGTGTGTTTGTTGTGCTCGGGATTTGTCCCGGTACTTGTGTTGTACTGTCGAGGTCTGTGTCGTCTGTCCTGAACACCCTCACTCCTGTGTTTGAGTTGTACGTCCGGCTGAGAAAAAGACGACAGAGGGCAGCGACTTGTGTTTGTGGGTGTGCAGTCGCTTGTAGCACGCTCGTAGTTGGGGGTACGGACACCAGTAGTCGACACTGGTCCCCAGCTAGTCCTGTTTTCCAGTGCCTCACTTTAGGGAGCTTAGGTTAGAGTCCCTAAAGGTGCTAGGCATGGGCCTGCAGGGTGTGTGACCTGCAGGTGTGGTGTTGGTTGGTCTCCACTCTTCTTTAGCTTGTGCTTGTGGAGCGGTAGTTGGACCTTTCGTCCGTGACTACGAGACTGAGAGGTAGTTCTTGTGTTGTGTTGTCCGGGTTGGATACTGGCGTCATGAACCAGTAGTCTATTCCCGTATGGTGGCGTCGTTCCTTTCCGACTCGTGCTTTGCCACTGGTGGTGGCTTGTGTGTGACTCGTTGGTTGCAGTTTTACCCGTTGAGGTGGCCCTGGTGTTGGCACGGTTGTAGTTGTGGTTGGTGAGCGGAGACTCACTAGTTGTGGTATGACTCTTGTGGTGTGCCCTGTCGTTGGCATAGTTGAGTCAAGCTTTTGCTTGTAGAAGAGTGCCTTGTGATGGCACTAGTTTGGTTGTGGTTTCCATGGTGGTACCTCGTGGTAGTAGGTACCTATACCATGTGGGTTAGTGTAATGCCCCGACGCGGAATATCGGAGCGGAATTACAGTTATTAATAGTACAGAGCGAGAAATAAATGACAGACCATTGCTCAATTGAAATAATATCAAATAACCTCCAATTTCATTAATATTCCATCAACATCATGTCCTAACTATTACATCAACTGATCAGAGCCATAACTAGGGCCCAGAGTACTTTATTCAAATCTAAACTAATACATATGAACTAACTGACTCATATATATACTAACTAACTACAAAGCAAATGGTTGCTGAAAGGGGTCACTCTTGGATGTTGTCCTCGTTCCCATCCACATGAGTGTGGTCATCATCCGACTCACCTGAACACATGAAATAAACACACAGGATGAGCGAATAACGCCCAGTAGGACTTAATATCTCATGAGAACAAGCATGCTTTAAATAATTAATGTCTTAATTGCCATGGTAACGAAAGAGTATAGTCATGTAGAGCAAGTAACGATAGCACGAGAGTAATAGCACTGGTATAGCACAACGATAACGACAATAGAATGGCCATGTAACGATAATAGCACTTGAATAGATAGCACTTTGATTATCAACGATTAATTGTTATAGTATTAAACGACACTGGATGCATACCGTACACATCCTGATCATGTAACCCTTGCAAAGAAATAGCACTCTTCGGGAGCTCTCCCCAGGACCAGATCGGGCCCTATTGCACTGGCATATAGCACTTGTTTGTTCTTTTAGACAATCAATTGTATGGCCATATAGAGTACCAAGAAGAGATGAGAGTACTAGACGAAATAGATGAGAGTACAGAGTGAAAGTGAACAGATGAGAGTAACGAGATAGTAGATGAGATAGGGGTATAATCGTAAAACAACATTAAACCACGATAGTAACAGTTGCACAG
Organism: Colocasia esculenta; assembly: GCA_014218235.1. Lineage (NCBI taxonomy): Eukaryota > Viridiplantae > Streptophyta > Magnoliopsida > Alismatales > Araceae > Colocasia > Colocasia esculenta. The sequence continues at coordinate 69,853 of JACBKR010000649.1, forward strand.
CACCAAGTCGGGTACCGACAGTCTGGTAGAAATCACAACCGCCCACTAGTCGTGCTATGAACACAAGCTAGATGATCCGGCATGATCACGAGGTAAGAGAGAACTCACTAAGGCCGTTTGGATCGTACTGATCCCTAGGGGTGTAACGAGTTTTAGGGTACAACTAGCTCGTCGGCTAAGGACATGCGCCAAAGCCAAGAAGACTTACGGAGGCCTTGACAAGGATTCCCTGGTCCAGTCAGGAGTCTTCCCGGTGGAGAGGTGGTCCAAGTCAAGAGAAGGTGTGTAAAAACTGGTCTGTCGTGCCTCGAGTGCTCGAAGGCCGAGGGAGAACGATAACGGTGTATAAAACGCGCGAGTAAAACGAAGACAAGTGTAATGAATCCAATAGAAAAATTTAGTAATTTATTTCGCTAAATTACCAGATATATTATTGAGTGAATTAATAGGGTTTAATGGCAAACATGATGGTTATGTGTGTGCAAGTGTAAGAAATCGAAGAACAAGTATAGTTGTGCATATATAGATTTTAAATTATAATTTCCATGAAATTAATACTCATTATTAATTAACAAGTTATTATCTAGCATGTCAGCACTTAAACAAGGTCAAATTAACATAAAGACAGGGTTATAACTGTAAGTCTCATGTTCTTGTCACATTACAGAGGTCGCGACGTCGGCCTCAGTCGCGTTCAGGTCGCGACAGGGCTAACCGGCGCGTTCAGAGATCAGGTCGCGACAGGCTTAAAGGCCGCAATCAGGTCGCGACGCTACATCCGGTCGCAATCCGCTGAACCGGGTGCTGGGGTGAACCGGAGGGCAGGTCGCGACCAGTCGACCTATCACGTTCAGATCGCGACGGGTCCTGGTGTCACGACCCCCTCTGAGGTCACGGCGGATCGGGCCGTCGCGATCTCAGGGAGTGGCCCGAGCCCAGAAAAGGGGTTTTGCCCTTTTTTCCAGTTGGGTCTACATGATACAGGGCTATTCAAAATTCGATATAAAATCATACAGTGTTCCAAAAAGCATGAAACCAATTTTAAACGAGAGTAGACATGGAGATCTATCACAGGGCACGAGTAATTAGAAAATAGTCATGTATAGACATGCTTTGACTAGGTTACTTTTCGTTAACCTAAACATGCACAGTCAAGAACAACGATTTAATTCGCAAGGCATGCTCAATGGAATTTGGGCAAACTGTACTCGTTAGAACCCTAACAACATGCAATATTTATGGTAATTTCATCAAGGCATGAGCGTGAGTAGATTCGAGGTTACAAGCAAAACATGAAGGTTCAGGCAAGACATGTCAACAGAGATTTGGGCATTTAATTCGCCTCATGCAAGAACGAAAAAGGGCGAAACAAGAGGGCTTTTGAAAGGGATCATGAAGACTACCTAGGGTAATTTTTACACGAATTTAGCTTGAGAGATTGCCTACCTTTTGTTGAAGAAAAGAAAACCCTAGTTTGGAGATGAAAATAGAAAAATCCTCCTTGCTCCAAGCCTTCTCCTCCCTTGCTCCTTCGTCCACAGCCTTCTCCTTCGTTCTCCAGAGCTCTAACAACGATCTAGGGGGTGATAGGGTCGAAATTGGGGTGTTTTGATGACTAATAGAGTCCAACTCCTTCTAAGAGTCCTTCCTTTCATAAAATTTCGAATTTTCCTTAATTATCACCTCCCTTTCTAGTATTTATCTCCCACTTAGGATGGGGAGAGAGCCAATTTCGTGGGTAATGGGTTATGGTAAGTTTATGACTATTTTTAGGATAGATATGAGTTGTTTATATTTATCTTACCCCTTTTTATTAATTACTATTAATTTAAATCCGAATTTGATATAATTACCTCCCATCTCATGATGGGCTTCTCTTATTTAGGCCCATTATTTTGTATTTGAGCCATTCACACAACCCATTATTGATTTAACTTAATGGGCTTGGTTTTTCTTTCCTTTTATTTCACTTATTCCTTATTTATTTTAATTAAATATATTTATCTCACTTATAAAAATAAAAATTTATTTTATTTAGACGTTTTAAAATCAAGGGTGCTACATCCTCCCCCTCTTAAAAAGAATTTGGTCCCCAAATTCATATGATTGTGAAAGGAAGAGTGACTTACTGAATAACTCCGGATAATTTCGTCGCATTAAGGCTTCGGGCTCCCACGTGGCCTCTTCAACTTCGTGATTTCTCCACAGTATCTTGACCACAGGTATAGATCGATTCTGAAGCTGTTGCATCTTCTTATCAAAATCTTCATTGGCCTCTCTTCATAGGTCATATCTTTGTTCAAAATGATATCATCATAGCTGATTATGTGTGGCGGATCATACACGTACTTCCTCAGCATTGACACATGGAAAACATTGTGGACTGTAGAGAACTGAGGAGGTAGTGCTAGTCGGTACGCCACCTCACCAACTCTATCCAACACTTCAAATGGACCTATGAATCTTGGTCTTAGCTTGCCTTTCATCCCAAACCTTTGAAATCCACGGGTCGGGGATACTTTCAGCATCACATGATCTCCAGTTTGAAACTCTAAGTCCCTTCTTCTTTTATCAGCATAGCTCTTCTGCCTGGACTGAGCTACCTTAATCCTGTCTCGGATAATCTGTATATCCCTGCTAGTGCTCTGCACCATGTCTGGTCCCAGCCATTGCTGTTCACCTACTTCATTCCAACAGACTGGCGATCTGCAGCTTCTGTCGTACAGTGCTTCAAATGGTGCCATCTTAATGCTCGCTTGATAGCTGTTATTGTAGGCGAATTCAATCAGGGATAGTTGTTCATTCCAATACCCTTCAAAATCTATAGTGCAGGCACGAAGCATGTCTTCCACTATCTGGTTGGTCCTTTCTGTCTGTCCATCCGTCTGGGGGTGGAAGGCAGTGCTGAAATTGAGTTTCGTGCCCAATGCAGTCTGAAGTCCCTTCCAAAATCTAGAAGTAAATCTGGGGTCACGATCTAAGACAATGGACACGGGAACTCCATGTAATCTTACTATTTCCTTAACATATAATGCCGCTAACACATCCACACTCCAAGTGCTCTTGATTGCCAAGAAATGTGCGGACTTAGTTAAACGGTCCACAATGACCCATATAGCATTGAGTCCACCACAAGTTCGGGGTAAACCCATGATGAAATCCATTTCGATGCTTTCCCACTTCCACTCGGGTATGTCCAGGGGTTTGAGTACACCCGCAGGACGACGGTGTTTAGCTTTTACCTGTTGACAGGTGAGGCAGTGTGCGGCATGCTCAGCCACCTCACGCTTCATGTTTGGCCACCAAAATGACCTTTTCATGTCCTGGTACATCTTGGTTGCGCCAGGGTGAATGTATATTTGGTCTTGTGGGCTTCATCCATTAGCTTTCTCTTCAGCTCCTCATTATCAGGCACGCATGTCTGGCTTGGAATAGTATTCTTCCATCCTCAGCGATGGAGAAATCTGGCTTGTCAGCTATAGTCTCCCTGACTCAGATCAAGAAAGGATCATTTGCCTGCTGCTCTCTGATCTCGACAAGGATGTCGGGTTGAGCTCTAAGATTAGCCACTATCATCTTATCGCTTCTCTTCTCAATATTCAGATTCAGACTAGAGAATTGTTTAAGTAATTGCATCTCGCCCATGACTAAACATGATAATGACGCTACTGGCTTCCTACTAGTGCATCAGCTACTGCATTACCTTTGCCTGGGTGGTATTGAATGTTGAAATCAAAATCCTTCAAGTACTCCAACCATCTTCTTTGTCTCATATTGAGCTCCTTCTGAGAAAATAAGTACTTCAAACTCTTGTGGTCGGAGTAGACAATAAATTGCTCCCCATATAGGTAATGCCTCCAGATCTTGAGTGCAAATACCACTGCAGCTAGCTCTAAGTCATGGACAGGATAATTAACTTCATGTGGCTTCAACTGCCTTGAAGAATATGCTATGACCTTCTCATTCTGCATTAACACGCAGCCTAGACCGATTCCAGATGCATCAGTGTAGACTGAGAATCCTTTGCCCTCGACTGGAAACGCGAGGACAGGTGCAGAAGTCAAGAGTTGTTTCAGTGTCTGGAAGCTCTTTTCACACTCTTTGCTCCAGACATATGGATTCTCTTTCCGCGTAAGACGCGTAAGAGGTACTGCTATCTTGGATAAGTCTTTTATGAATCGCCTATAGTAACCAGCCAATCCAAGAAAGCTCCTGATTTCAGTGACATTGGTTGGCCTTTCCCAGTTGAGTACAGCTTCTACCTTGGAAGGATCGACATCGATACCATCCTTGGAAATAACATGGCCTAGGAATGATACCTCCTCGAGCCAGAATTCACACTTGCTCAATTTGGCGTAGAGCTTATTGTCCCGTAAGATCTGCAGAGCGATCCTCAGATGCTCCTCATGCTCTTCCTTGGTCTTCAAGTATATGAGAATATCATCAATGAATACCACGATGAATTTGTCGAGGTAGGGCCGATATATGTTGTTCATCAGTTGCATAAAAGCTGCAGGAGCATTGGTTAGTCCAAAAGGCATGACTACAAATTCGTAATGACATACCTGCTCCTGAAAGCTGTCTTGTAGATGTCTGCATCCTTAATCCTCATCTAATGATATCCCGATCTAAGGTCAATCTTAGAAAAATATTTAGCTCATGATATCTGATCAAACAATTCATCAACACGTGGCAGAGGGTACTTGTTCTTGATAGTGAGATTGTTCAACTGCCTGTAATCGATACATAACCTCATAGATCTGTCCTTCTTCTTGACGAACAACACTGGTGCTCCCCAAGGAGAAGTACTCGGTCTGATAAAATCTTTTTCTAGCAATTCCATTAATTGCTCTTTCAACTCTTTCAATTCAGCGGGGGACATTCTGTAGGCTGGCGTGATACCATGCAGCTCCAGGTATGAGATCAATTGAGAAATTTACATCTTATTCAGGTGGAATGCCTGGCAGCTCATCGGGGAACACATCGGGGTATTCTTTCACTATATGTATGTCTGATATCTTACTTACTTTCTTTTCTACCACAATTGCGGTAAGAAATGCCACACAACCCTTCTAATCATGTTTTGTGCCTTAATAGCAGAGACGAGAGACAAGTGTCTCTTGTGTCTACGTCCCGTGAAGGTTAGCTTAGGGAATTCACTAAAGGAAATTTTCCCTCTCCTACAATCCACGATAGCCCCATACGTGGATAGTCAATCGGCTCCCAATATAACATCGTAGCCCTCCATGGGCATACAGATCAGATCGGCCCTCAGATTGAGATCACCAATCTTAACATCAGCTAATGGGAAATATTTATTCAATTGAGCCTTTTCTCCCAGTGGTGTAGTGATAGGTAATTCAAATGCCATAGATGCAGGTTTTTCAGTTAATGTATCAGCAAATGCTTGTGATATGAACAAATGTGTTGCGCCAGTATCAAACAAAACAAATGTTGATTGAGAAAAGACAGGTAGTGTACCTTCCACCATTCCACCTTCCTCGGTGGTTTCCACTTCTTGCAAGGCCTGCAGTCGGCCGGGTTTCCTCTGTCCCACAGGACGCTTCTCATTTTCTTTCAGCATAGGGCAGTCGGGTATACGGTGCTCTCGACTACCACAACGAAGGCATGCGCCTACCTTCCTCCAGCACTCCTCTGCAGTGTGACCTAGCTTGTCACAATGCTTGCATCTGGGCTTGTTGTTCGGAGTAGTAGGAGTGGGGACTTTGGGCTTTCGCTCCTAGCTTGGCTCGTCGGTGATGCTTAACGGCCTTTTCTTGCCATTAGTGGGCTTACTCGGCGCTCCGGATGTCAGCTCCTTCTTTACCATTCTACCTTTGATGCGTTCGGTGAGTTCGGTCGCATCCTCCAGACATTATGCTCTCTTGACCATCTCCGGATAAGTCTGAATATCAAATGGTGCTAGTTGTGTGATAAAAGCGGGTCTGAGCCCATTAAGGAATCTCTTCGCCTTCATCCTCTCGGTGCTCACCAGATGATTGGCATATCGTGCCAACCGAGAAAACTGAGCCTCATACTCAGCGACAGTCAGGTTCCTCTGCTTCAGTGCTGCGAACTCAGCGGCCTTCCTTTCTTTACCCGTTCGGAAAAGTACTTGGAGTGAAGTGCTCCTTGAACTAATTCCATGTGAACTGTGCATCTGCTCTGGTTGCCTCAATGGACTCCCACCACGCGCGGCGTCCCTCTCGAGCTGCAAGGTTGCAAGTAACAGCTTATCTCCATCCACGCATTGCATAACGCGGAGATACGCTCAGTCTCTTTGAGCCAGTTCTCTGCCTCATCAGGGTCAGTGGTTCCACTGAATCGAGGCGGGTTCAGATTACGGAAGTTCCGATGTAATTCACCAACCCCTCGGTTGTTGTTGTTATTAGCTCCAGCAGCCTGGAGTAATGCCTGAGTAAGTTGCTGGATGGTGTGTTGCATGTCACGGAGTTGAGCACGCTCCGCTGCCATTGCTAGTGTTAAGTTCCTTCAAAAGAGAATTTAAATATAAGTCGTTGAGTTTGCACTAAGTTTGTGCGTGTGTGCGTTTGTTTTATCTTATTACCCTGGTTCTACCCATCTCACATAGGTACGAAATTAGACTCTAAGTCAAGGCAGGTCAAACCTAGATCATCCTATACTTAAGAATAACCTAGGCTCTGATACCACAAAACTGTAACGCCCCGACGCGGAATATCGGAGCGGAATTACAATTATTAAATAGTACAGAGCGAGAAATAAATGACAGACCATTGCTCAATTGAAATAATATAAAATAACCTCCAATTTCTAGGGATGGCAATGGGCCGGGCCTGGACCGGCTCGTGCTGGCCCGGGTCCAGCCCGATCTTCAATCGTTCGGCCCAAGCCCGGCCCGGGACGAGGCCCGATTTTTTGAAGCCGGCCCGGCTCGGGAAAATTAGGTAAGACCCGGCCCGGCCCGATTTTATTTTTTTAAAGATATTTTATTATTATTTTATTATTTTTATAATAAATTAGTGTTCATTGAATCAAAATAGCATAAAGTAAACATTATACTAATCTAGATAAACTTATTTCTAGTTGTTACAAATATGAAATAAATGATAAGTCATTAAAGATAGCTTCACAACATAATTTTCAATTCAAAATTTTAGAAAATAGAATTATCGTCGTGTTATTATTTTTTTAAAAAAATATCGGGCCACCGGGCCACCCGGGCCGGGCCGAGCCAAGCCCGAGCCCGGCCCAATCTTACTCCGGGCCGGGCCAGGCTCAAAATTAAAAAAATGTTAAATCGTCCAGCCCAAGCCCGTGTAAAACTGGGCCGGGCCACCAGGCCTTCGGGCCGGCCCGGCCCAATTGACACCCCTACCAATTTCATTAATATTCCATCAACATCATGTCCTAACTATTACATCAACTGATCAGAGCCATAACTAGGGCCCAGAGTACTTATTCAATCTAAACTAATACATATGAACTAACTGACTCATATCTATACTAACTAACTACAAAGCAAATGGTTGCTGAAAGGGGTCACTCTTGGATGTCGTCCTCGTTCACATCCACGTGAGTGTGGTCATCATCCGACTCACTTGAACACATGAAATAAACAAGTAGGATGAGCGAATAACGCCCAGTAGGACTTAATATTCATGAGAACAAGCATGCTTTAAATAATTAATGTCTTATTACTATGGTAACGAAAGAGTATAGTCATGTAGAGCAAGTAACGATAGCACAAGAGTAATAGCATTGGTATAGCACAACGATAACGACAATAGAATGGCCATGTAACGATAATAGCACTTGAATAGATAGCACTTGGATAGATAGCACTTGATTGTCAACGATTAATTGTTATAGCATTAAATGGCACGGATGCATGCCGTACACATCCTGATCATGTAACCCTTGCAAGAAAATAGCACTCTTCGGGAGCTCTCCCAGGACCAGATCGGGCCCTATGCACTGGCATATAGCACTTGTTTGTTCTTTTAGACAATCAATGTGCACTGCATATAGCACTGTTTGTTCTTTTAGACAATCAATTGTATGGTCATATAGAGTACCAAGAAGAGATGAGAGTACTAGACGAAATAGATGAGAGTACAGAGTGAAAGTGAACAGATGAGAGTAACGAGATAGTAGATGAGATAGGGGTATAATCGTAAAACAACATTAAACAACGATAGTAATAGTTGCACAGCACCAAGTCGGGTACTGACAGTCTGTTAGAAATCACAACCGCCCACTAGCCGTGCTATGAACACAGGCTAGATGATCCGGCATGATCACGAGGTAAGAGAGAACTCACTAAGGCCGTTTGGATCATATTGATCCCTAGGGGTGTAAAGGGTTTTAGGGTACAACCAGCTCGTCGGCTAAGGACGCGCGCCAAAGCCAGAAGACTTACGAAGGCCTGACAAGGATTCCTGGTCCAGTCAGGAGTCTTCCCGGTGGAGAGGTGGTCCAAGTCAAGAGAAGGTGTGTAAAAATTGGTCCGTCGTGCCTCGAGTGCTCGAAGGCCGAGGGAGAACGGTAACGGTGTATAAAACGCGCGAGTAAAACGAAGACAAGTGTAATGAATCCAATAGGAAAATTTAGTAATTTATTTCGCTAAATTACCAGATATATTATTGAGTGAATTAATAGGGTTAATGGCAAACATGATGGTTATGTGTGTGCAAGTGTAGAAATCGAAGACAAGTATAGTTGTGCATATATAGCTTTTAAATTAATAATTTCCATGAAATTAATACTCATTATTAATTAACAAGTTATTATCTAGCATGTCAGCACTTAAACAGGGCCAAATTAACATAAAGACATGTTTATAACTGTAAGTCTCATCTTCTGGTCACATTACAAAGGTCGCGACGTCGGCCTCAGTCGCGTTCAGGTCGCGACAGGGCTAACCGGCGCGTTCAGATCAGGTCGCGATAGGCTTAAAGGCCGCAATCAGGTCGCGACGCTACATCCGGTCGCAATCCGCTGAACCGGGTGCTGGGGTGAAACGGAGGCAAGTCGCGACCAGTCGACCTGTCACGTTCAGATCGTGACGGGTCCTGGTGTCGCGATCCCCTCTGAGGTCGCGGCGGATCGGGCCGTCACGATCTCAGGGAGTGGCCCGAGCCCAGAAAAGGGGTTTTGCCCTTTTTCCAGTTGGGTCTACATGATACAGGGCTATTCAAAATTCAATATAAAATCATACAGTGTTCTAAAAAGCATGAAACCAATTTTAAACGAGAGTATACATGGAGATCTATCACAGGGCACGAGTAATTAGAAAATAGTCATGTATAGCGCATGCTTTGACTAGGTTACTTTTCGTTAACCTAAACATGCACAGTCAAGAACAACGATTTATTCGCAAGGCATGCTCAATGGAATTGGGCAAACTGGGCTCGTTAGAACCCTAACAACATGCAGTATTTATGGTAATTTCATCAAGGCATGAGCGTGAGTAGATTCGAGGTTACAAGCAAAACATGAAGGTTGGGCAGAAGACATGTCAACAGAGATTTGGGCATTTAATTCACCCTCATGCAAGAACGAAAAAGGGCGAAAAAAGAGGCTTTTGAAAGGGATCATGAAGACTACCTAGGGTAATTTTTACACGAATTTAACTTGAGAGTGCCTACCTTTTGTTAAAGTAAAGAAAATCTAGTTTGGAGACGAAAATAGAAAAATCCTCCTTGCTCCAAGCCTTCTCCTCCCTGCTCCTTCGTCCACAGCCTTCTCCTTCGTTCTCCAGAGCTCTAACAACGATCTAGGGGGTGATAGGGCCGAAATTGGGGTGTTTTGATGGCTAATAGAGTCAAACTCCTTCTAAGAGTCCTTCCTTTCATAAAATTCCAAATTTTCCTTAATTATCACCTCCCTTTCTAGTATTTATCTCCCACTTAGGATGGAAGAGAGCCAATTTCGTGGGTAATGGGTTAGGGTAAGTTTAGGACTCTTTTTAGGATAGATATGAGTTGTTTAATATTATCTTACCCCTTTTATTAATTACTATTAATTAAATCCTAATTTGACATAATTACCTCCCATCTCATGATGGGCTTCTCTTATTTAGGCCCATTATTTTGTATTTGAGCCATTCACATAACCCATTATTGATTTAACTTAATGGGTTTGGTTTTTCTTTCCTTTTATTTCACTTATTCCTTATTTGTTTTAATTAAATATTTTTATATCACTTATAAAAAATATTTTTTTATTTTATTTGGATTTTAAAAAACAAGGGTGCTACAGGTAGTGCTTGTGGTGGTACGGTATGTACTAGTCTTTTTAGGTGTTGAAGTGGAGGCGTGTAGTGTGACCTTCTACTTGTTGTGTTTACCCTCCTTTGGTAAACTTCCGAGTAAGGTTACAATGTGTAAGGGATTGGCATCATGGTAGCCAGTCCTGTTACTTAAGTGTGATATTCGATATATCGTGGTTTGGGGGGTAGAACGGACCAGCTCTTGGTCAGCGGTCCTGTACCCATGTGTTTGAGGTTCGTCTGTGAAGCTCGTAGCCTAGGCAGCGGGTTGCCTGTGTGGCTTATAGCTAGACGACCAGTTGTTGTGGTAGTTTGCCTGTGAGGCTTGTGGCCTAGGATAATAGTTGTTGAGCAGACTAGTGGTGTTAGACTAGTCCTGCCGTTCCTTTTCTGCACTGAGATTTGTATTAGCTGAAATAATTATGTTTAATTATTATTAATTATATGTTGTTGTGAGCATGAAATAGTTTGGCTAGCGTGTTGCCAGTGAGACCCTCTGGGGTTGAGGTTCTTCATTGTTACATGTTGTTTTGGGTGGGCCCCTACTGAGCCTGTGACTTGTTGAGACTCACTCCCCTACAGTTCCTTTCAGGGCTTGCCGTGTGTTTGGTTTGCTGCGGCGTTGTGGCAGACTTGTACCACCAGTAGTAGTGTAGTAGTTTGTGTTGTGTGAGCTTGTGCTCCCTCGGGGTATGCCCCAAGTAGTTGTACTTTTTATTTGGACATGTAATGAGTAATGGGACAGTTGTACAAATATGTGAATAGATATGAGCACATATACTTTCTTGTGTCTTATAATGTTGTGGTTTGTCTTTTATATTCTTCCTGGGACACGTGTGTGAGATATCCCTGCGAGACTTCAGTTCGTTCGCGGGAGACGGATCTGGATATGGACCCATTGGGCATAAATATCCAGGGCCGTTACAAATGGTATCAGAGCAATGGTCCAGTTAGAATATGAAAAATATTGAGAGTACAATGTCCCAATACATAGATTAATGTCCACTGCTGGTAGTAAGTCTGCGGTTTTGTGTTGGTTAAAGTGGTATTTATCCGAGTTTTTGTTTTGTAAATCGTATTATGTGTTGAGAATTTGGCAGCCGTTAGCGGTTGTTAAAAGTTGATGTGAATAGAGGTGGTATATTCTGTGTGACTATACCAGTGTGTCAGTTTGAGATAGAAAGGTATGGTTGTTAAAGATTCATAGTTAAGAAATTGAGGAGATTAACAAGTTTAGATATGGAATTCAGTAAATGAGTTAATGAGAAACAGAGTTAGTAGAGACATGTATATGGTAATGAGGTAATGAGGAATGGATCAGTGTGTGTCAGAAATGATTAAATGTGCAGGTTATAGTTGAGAACCTCAGTAGAGGTATTGTGGCATTAAAGATCGAGTCAGATGATATAAAAAAACAGTGTGAATGATAATGTGACTAGTGTTATGAAAAGCTTAGCATGATTAAGTAAGACAGATCAGCTTTAAAGGAGGTACTGGTACATAGAAGATCAGTGATTTATGGCAGAGAGATTAAGTGTGCCTGAGATTAGAAATTTGAGAAAGGTATTTGAGAAAGGAGTTGTTATGAATAATGATGGTAATAGGGAGTTTGATATGAGGATTTATATAAATATGTATAGAAAGGATTAGTTGAATAGAGAGAAAGAAAAGAAGAATCAGTGTGCAGTTAGATTTTCTGAGAATTACACAAGAGAAATATTTAGTTGATGAATGACAGATTATGAGAATTCTTTAAAAAAAATATTAAAGATTGTTGTGCTAAAGACAAGATCAATGAAAGTTAGTAACTATGAGCAGTTGAAGAAGATTAAAATTAAAGTTAAGTATATGGAATAAGGTTGAGCCAAATGAAATAGAATGGAAAGAGATGTATTAATGGAAAAGTAGTCAAGAATTATTGAATGAGAGAAACAGCAAGGCAGATGGTAATATTTATGATATTTGAGAAAAGAGCATTTAATGGAATAAGGAAAGCAGACAGAGCCAGTTGTTATATTTAAAGGGATTGATATTCAAATTTGAGTTTTTGCAATATTTAAAGAAAAGTGATTAAATACCAGAAAAATATAGTATGAATGGTACAGTAAGATTAGTTAGACAACAAAATGAATAAGAGAAGTATTTTGCAAAAAAAGATGTTATGATTAAAATGATTGGCAATTTAGCTAAAAAGAGATATGGATCAAAGAAAGGAAGAATTTAGCAAATGATGAAGTGAATAAGATCAGATGAGTTAGGAAATGTCAGTCAGAGTTTGCATATCGGTGCAAAGAAATGATTCAATTGAGCAGAAATGGACTGTTATTAAGATATTCCACAGTCTGATGTAGGAGCAGGAGCCGATCAATTAAAGAATATTGGAAAGGTTATGCAACAAAATTATGAGATTAGCCAGAGAAGTCAGTAAAGCAAGAAAGGTATATGAAGAGTACAACATGTCAATAGCAGTTAGCAGATCAGAAATTACAGTAATTCTTCAGCATAAATTAATTGAATAAGATGATTTGAGAAGCAGTTAAAAATAGAATGAATTCAGTTGAAGTCAGAAGAAAGTAATTGGAAGCAATAATGAGAACAGAAATTGTGAAATATTGCAAAATGTCAAGTGTAATCAGAGTGGCGCAGCGGAAGCAAGGAAGATTTAACATTCACAGATTGTTCAAGTTTTGCTTAAACAAGAGAAAGTGTAAAGTTTATGCAATAGAATAAGGAACAGAGGTTCTTGTGATTTTTAATCAGAAATGACTTAAAGCGGTATGAGTAGAATAATATGAAACGGCGGAAAATTTAAAGTTGGTGATTTGTTTTTCTTTGAAAAGTTGGCAGTTGTGAATGTAAATGCAGATGAAGCAAGGTAACAACAAGCAGTGATAAATAGAAAAAGGAAATGACACTGAAAAATTCAAGAATTTAGAAAGATTATGGCATGGTAAAGTATTGCAGTGTAAGATATTCGAGAAAAGTGAAGTGGTCCTGAAAGAAATGTTGCAAACACAGCCAGGAAATTGTGGAAGCAGGTTGAGTCAAAAGAGATAAAGCGCCAACACAAGTAGAATGCTTATAGCTGAAAGGTAAAAAAAAAGCAGAATGTAATAATCGGGCAGTGCAACTATGAAATAGATTAAAGAAAAGGGAAAGCAGAGCAAGTACAGAAATGAATAGATTGAATAAGTTTTTCAGTCAGTGCAAGATGGTATGAAAAGACAAGTGCAGTAGAAGAGTATCCTACTTATTCTTTGCACGGCTTTATTCCTTTTTAGGTGATAATCGGTTACTGTGGTTTGTTTGATGTCGAGGAACGACATTCCTTTTTAGGTGATAATAATGTAACGTCGCGCATTTTTTCGGATCTTCGTGGACCCTGCTTAGCGGGTTTGGTGGCCAGTGTGTGGCCCATTAGCGTGTGTTTCAGGTGTTTACGCAGGTTTTCGGGGCTTAGTGGCCGGCAGTTTGGGTCCGTAGCACCCGTTGGTTCACTGGTTGTGAACACGACGGGGGTGTGCGTCGCGTTAAGGTCACGACGGCCCCGGTGGTCGCGTTCACGTTGCCACTGTTTTGGGTTGTCGTCCGCATGCGCGCCGCGTGTCGCACGCTGGGCGGCCATGCTGACGTCAACAGTGGGAAGGCGACGGCCTAGTCCGCGGGACAAGGTCGCGACAGGGAGGTATGTCGCGATCCCAACCGCTGGGCATTTTTTTAAGAAGGTTGGCCGGACAGAGCTGGGGCAAGCTCTGCTCGGCCAGGAGGGGCTGCGGCGGCGGCTGTCTCGGGCGATTTGGCGTTCTGGTGCGGTTTTCGACGTGTTCTCGCCGCGAGAACGTCATACGGAGTGGGGGAAACGTCGGGAGTTCGTGTTCTTCATGGAGGTAGGGAGATCCCACCTCGTTTGATGCATGGATCGTGTGTGTGGTGTGTGTGATGTGTTTATCACTTTTAAACTATATATCATGCTAGGGCTTACACTAAAGCATGAAAAAATATGAATTAAGCATGGTTTGCATGGTGGGGGGTGTAATCCGGAGAGAGGTCCCAGATTAGGGTTCCTGCTTGTGAAGGCGACAGAACCCCCTGTCGCGACAGGTCACGCCAGGCCGATCCGTCGCGTTAAGTTGCCATCACGACATGTCGAGGTGTCGTGATCAGAAGGCGGTCAACCCTTCTTTCGCGATAAGGTCGCGATAGCTTGTCGCGACAGGCCGACTTGTCGCGTTAGGGTTTTCTAATGCGACACATCGGGGCGTCGCGTTCTGAAGACGACACAACCCCACGTCGCGATCTCAGCCGAGAGGTCCTTTGTGCATGGTTTAAATGATACGATTATCCAGTTATCGGTGTTTTACGTGCATGGTTAGCGTGAGGGGTGCATTGGCACTTGTAACGCTATTTAAGCTCGCTTGTGGCGTGCTGCTTATGATGGACGTGTGGTTTACGTGGTTAATGTAGAGTGTGCATGGTTGCATGGCTTGATAATATTATAAAGGTTGGTTTGTAGTAGTCGGGCGGTGAGGTTCCACGTGATTTTAGCCCTGGTTTTCTAATGTCTATTATAGGTTAAGTAAAGTGGTTAACTAGTAAAGTATGAGTATGGTTATCAAATGATTATCGTATATTGAATTTCATGTGGCATAGAGGTCATGGTATGACCAATGACAGGCCGAATTGTTAGTGTTTAATGTGACGTTATGGGTATATCTGTGTAGGTTAGCTTGTGGGTCACGGAGAGTGACCAAGTCAAGCTATTCCTTACACTTGCATTATGGTTGTAATAAAGAGTATATTTAATATCGTGGTTTGTGCTTTGCCGAGTTTGATGGTCCGGCGCCTATTCCGGAATACCTCTGCAGTCAGGTACCCCAGGTTCTGTGTGAGCCAGGCACGTGTGTTTGTTGTGCTCGGGGTTTGTCCCCGTACTTGTGTTGTACCGTCGAGGTCGGTGTCGTCTATCCTGGACACCCTCACTCTGTGTTGAGTTGTAAGTTCGGCTGAGGAAAAGATGACAGAGGGCAGCGACTTGTGTTTGTGGGTGTGCAGTCGCTTGTAGCGCGCTCGTAGTTGGGGGTACGGACACCAGTAGTCGACACTGGTCCCCAGAGTAGTCTTGTTTTCCAGTGCCTCACTTTAGGGAGCTTAGGCCAGAGTCCTAAAGGTGCCAGGCATGGGCCTGCAGGGTGTGTGACTGTAGGTGTGGTGTTGGTTGGTCTCCACTCTTCTTTGGCTTGTGCTTGTGGAGCGGCAATTGGACTTTCGTCCGTGACTGCGAGCCTGAGAGGTAGTCATGTTGTGTTTGTCTTGGGTTGGATACTGCGTCATGAACAGTAGTCCGTTCCTATGTGGTGGGTCGTGCGATCGTGTTCCTTTCCTTTGATGTTGTGCTTTTGGTGGTGGCTTGTGTGTGACGTTGGTTGCAGTTTTACCCGTTGAGGTGTGCCCTGGTGTTGGCACGGTTGTAGTTGTGGTTGGTGAGCGGAGACTCACTGGTTGGTGGTTGACTCTTGTGGTGTGCCTTGTCGTTGGCACAGTTGAGTCAAGGTTTTGCTTGTAGAAGAGTGTCTTGTGATGGCACTAGTTTGGTTGTGGTTTCCGTGGTGGTACCTCGTGGTAGTAGGTACCTATACCCTGTGTGGGTAGTGCTTGTGGTGGTACGTTATGTACCAGTCTTTTCAGGTATTGAAGTGGAGGTCGTGTAGTGTGACTTTCCACTTGTTGGTTTACCCTCCTGGGTAAACTCCGAGTAAGGTTACAATGTGTAAGGGATTGGCATCGTGGTAGCCAGTCCTGTACTTAAGTGTGATATTCGATATATCGTGGTTTGGGGTAGAACAGACCAGCTCTTGGTCAGCGGTCATGTACTCGTGTGTTTGGGGTTCGTCTGTGAAGCTCGTAGCCTAGGCAGCGGTTTGCCTGTGTGGCTTATAGCTTAGACGACCAGTTGTTGTGGTAGTTTACCTGTGAGGCTTGTGGCCTAGGCATATAGTTGTTGAGCAGACTAGTGGTGTTAGTCTGTCTGCCGTTCCTTTTGCCCTGAGATTTGTATTAGCTGAAATAATTATGTTTAATTGTTATTAATTATATGTTGTTGTGAGCATGAAATGGTTGGCTAGCGGTGTTGCCAGTGAGACCCTCTGGGGTTGAGGTTCTTCAGTGTTACGTGTTGTTTTGGGTGGGCCCCTACTGAGCCTGTGACTTGTTGAGGCTCACTCCCTACAGTTCCTTTCAGGGCTTGCCGTGTGTTTGATTTGCAGCGGCGTTGTGGCAGACTTGTACCACCACAGCAGTAGTGTAGTAGTTTGTGTTGTGTGAGCTTGTGCTCCTCGGGATATACCCCAGGTAGTTGTACTTTTTATTTGGACATATAATGATGTAATGGGACAATTGTACAAATATGTGAACAGTATAGAGCACATGTACTTTCTTGTGTCTTATACTATTGTGGTTTGTCTTTTATATTCTTCATGGACACGTGTGTGAGATATCCGTTGCGAGACTTCGGTCCGTTCGCGGGGACGGATCTGGATATGGACCTTAGTGGGCATAAATATCCAGGGCTGTTACAGTCTGCACCTCCAACAGTGTAATTTCTTCTTTGTACACCTCGGGGTATGCCCCAGGTTGCTGTTGTAGTTGGTCTGGTTACAGTTGAAACAACTATGTATATTTCATGTAAATATTTGTGAGATGACAATCTTATATATATTTGAGCAGTTTTTCTTTATATTTCTACGGACTT
>JACBKR010000650.1:0-149266 GCA_014218235.1 Colocasia esculenta
ATTACTTATTACTTGTTCTCATCATCATCATGAACATGACATTACACATGCTTACATCTTGAAACTCTCATTGGCCATTAATGACGGTGGTATCTACATTTAAAATTAAAGTGAGATGCTGACCTGGCACGGTGAGTATCCAAGGGCTCCAGTCTAGCCCCAATGACGGAGAGTCATAAATATACTGTTAACCATGGGGTATAATGATTACTGGTGTTGCATCTACGCTGGGAGTACTTGCGTGTTGAATGATAGATACAATAAACACATACACGTGTCCTAGTGTGCATTTAAAGGTGGATCTTTCCTTGGTGTACATTAGTGTCTCGTGCCTAATTAGTGTTACATGATCATGCTCGTGCGTGCCTGCTTGCTTACGTGATATGGCCATCCTGCATTTATTGCAATTTAAAGTGATATCTTGCTTGCTGTTACATGTCTCACTATTGATAACATCTTGCTTATATCGTTCTAGATCTTCTCTATCATGATCACTCTATCTAGCTTGTTCATGTATCATGTTTTAATGAGTTTATTCATACATCATATCATGACATTCATCATTGTTATGCTAGTTCTAAATTGCTACACTTATATCATTGCCCGCACATTGAGATATAAATCCTACTGGGCTAGTTTGCTCTCCCCTACTTTTAACCATCAAGGTGATTATGAAATTCAAGAAGAGGAGCAAGTCGAGGATGGGAATGCCTCCAAGTGAATGAGCGTTCCAACTATGAGTCTAGTTATAGTAGTTTGCTTTGAGTGTTAGATTTATTTAGTAGGAAGTGAGGTATTATGTACTTTTCTTTATTGAGTCTAGTCTGTTATCCCATAGTTAAAGAGTTGTATTAGTTACATTTAATACAATGAGATGAATTGAATACAATTTCCATTGAATTCATATTTGGGCCTATAATGATGATGTGTTGTTACACATTTAGTGCGTGCTAGCTAGAGGCCTATTTCCGACTGTTCACGTCTCGGAATATCGACTCGAATATCTCAAATATTATCGCTGCGTAATTCTCGGGACGTGACAGTTTAGTGGTATCAGAGCCTAGGAAACCAAATAGGATATATGTCTCAGGAATAAGAGATAACTATGGAACCTAGGTCATGGAAATAAATATAGTACTTGGTGAGAATGGGTAGAGACTGGGAATGTGTGGGAAGGAACAAAACACTTCTACCCATTGACTCTTATAATGTATCTAGAGACATTAATAGTTCTATCCATTTTTCAGGAACCCTCATAACTCTTACACTCAACTGCAATGGCTCGTAATCAGTGGCAAGCTATGTAAGAAAGGGTGGCAGGACTCACACGGCCCTGCAAAATGTAGTTTAGGCTGGAAACCAGGCTGCTACTGCTAGGAACGGAGCGGTGATTAGCACTGTAACTTTGGAGTTTGAACCCTCCTCATTCTCGGGATCCCCTGATCCGGACGAAGCAAAGAATTGGTAGGAAGAAATAGAAAGCATTTTCCAAGTGATGCAATGCACCAATAGGGAGAAGGTGGTACTGGCCACTTTTCAATTCACAAAGGATGCCCGAGCATGGTGGAAGGCCACATCGGCCATCTGCCTAATGTTGCTGAACTGGAGTGGGCTGGATTCCTAGAGATATTACGGGAAAAATATTCTCTGAAAGAGTTAAGGAAAAGAAGGCGGCGGAGTTTGCCGCACTGAAACAAAAGAGCATGTCAGTGGCTAAGCATGAGGCTCAGTTCGCTCATCTGGCTGTGTATGCCCCACATCTGGTGGGCACGGAAAGATTGAAGGCTAATCGGTTCATGAATGGGCTCAGGCCCATGTTCATCGAGAAGCTCGGACTCACAACATTCAAACTTACACTGAGATGGTCCAAAAAGCCCAGCTAGTAGAGGACACCATGGCCAAAGTAGAAGGCATGAGGGGCGAGGACAACTCCAAGCCGGTCTCGTCAAGAAAGGAGCACCTAATACTACTCCAACTTTCCGTAACAACAACAACTTTAACAACAACAACAAGAGGCTGAATGCTGGAAGAGACAATGTTGTGGACAGAAGGTCAAAGTAGAAGAAACAACGACGGTGGAATATTGTAAATTTTGCGACAAGCCTGGGCACCAAGCGGACAAGTGCTGGAAGAAGTCGGGGCTTGCCTGCGATGTGGGAGTCATGAACATGTTATACCGAACTGTCCCAAGCTAAAAGACCAAGCTAGAAGGAACCAAGGAGTGGTAAATCGTCAAGGACGCGTGAATGCAATAACACAAGTAGAGCTCCCAGAAGGAGGTATGATTGTTGAACCCCTAGATTGATCCTATGATGTTTTTCTTAGTACATTTCTAAGTGGGGGAGATCATTAAGGAGAAATTGGAAAGGAATAATCTAGTAGTTATACCATAGTTCATCTGGTGGATGAGAGGGAGTATAGCAACCATGGAAGAAATAGGAGTGGAAGGAACCAAATGAATAATACGAGTGGCCATAGGTGTAGATGATGAATAGTATCTATGAGCTAGAATGTCAGACAAGTTAAAGGAATTAAATCCAAAACAACCTCAAGGATCACAATTATCAAGAGCCAATTAATGATCTATGAATTTGGGGACTAAATTATCTTAAGTGAGGGAGGGTGTAGCACCCCGAAAAATTTAGTAATTTAAAAATTTTAAATAAATAGAAAATAGATAATTTCCATATTACCAAAACGGTAGAACTTACGTACCACTATCGTACGTGAGAAAACACATCGGAAAATTACGTAAAAATTATAAATCAACCCCAAATATTTCCTAAGTGTTCTACGAAGAAATTCGTGCAATGAAAAATCCAATTGGCCAAGTGTACGTCACAACGTGACTGATTATCCAAATAGGAAACTAAGTCGGAAAAACCGTTAACATGGAAATATAAACGACCATAAATTAAATAAACATGTTGAGAGTCTTCCAACATCATGTATTGATGTGACCAATATCGGAATTGGGCCAATGGATGACTTTTGGCCCAAGAACAAAATGGAGCAAGAAAATTACCAGAAATTCGCAACCCTACTTAAGCTGAAAATAGAAGGGGGTAATTAGGGCAAACCCCAAGGAAATTAGCCTTTCTTGGCAACCCAAATTCATGCTTAACCATGGTGGGAGGTTTCCTAAAGCCTCACACACACTATTGGGGTGAGAAATCATCGAAATATGGAAGGTGGAATTCCAAAACCGCACCTTGCCTTTCCTTCACCCAATGGGACTTCCAAAACACACTAGATGCAAATATACATGCTATGAAACCCTAGGGGATGAAAATACACATTGTTGGGGTCGTGGGAGGCTGTTCTTGAGCACCCAAAGGAGGAGGAAACCGCCCCAACTCGGAGCTTCTTCCCTGCTGCATTCTGCATCAACCTATGCAGAAACCTCATCTTGGAGTCGACCAAAGGTAGGACAAACCTTAACCAAACCTTGCAAGACTTATACCCCTGAAAAGATGATCGAGTCTAGTTCCTAATCCCACTGGTTTTACTATTTTTCATTAAGTATATTGGGTGCAGTAAGAGTTCTTCTCAAGTGGTCTGAATGCGGGTTTTCTATAAAAATGTGACTTCTTCACCCAAAAGGTAGGTGATATCGGGTCAAATCTTAATAACTCATATACCAATGTGTAGAGCATCGAGTCTACTTTCATGTCCAAGTGGTTTCATCGAATTTCATTTAGTACATCTTGAGTTATAAGCATTTTTTCAAAGTCGCACATGGTAATCGTGTTTATGTTCGTGTGGTTTTTCTTGCACATCCCGAGGCCGTTTTGAATGATTCCAAAACCATAGTTCTCACCTATTTCATGTTCCCAACAAGTTTCATGTTGACACTTTTGTCCCAAGAGCCCTAGATTAGAAGATATAAGTGTTGCATGAGATGCACTACATGTTCCTGCGATTTCCTGCGTTTCGGTTTGAGTATTGAATCGCGTCCTGTTCAGACGACGTGATTCAGGTGACTGGTATTGGGTCAGCTTCTGCTGCCGCGATTACCTTAAAGCCATCCGCCAAGGGCGACGTGATTAGGTGCGTCTCGTGCCTCAAACGGTGTGCCATTCACTTGTCAGAAGACCTCTGAACCGCGACCGCGAAGGCCGCCGCGATTCAGCCCGTTTTCCCGCCCAAGATTTTCCACTGATTTATATTGCTATTTTAAACGCGCTTCATGAACGCGACGGGGCGCGATTCAAAATTAAGGCGTCGCCATAGGCCGACGTGATTACACCTGTACATGTGACGTTGTTCCGACTGTACACAGCGTTAGTAAATGCGTCAACTGTAGCTGATGCGGATTTCCAAGCCTACCTGAGCCTTGTTTTACATGGTATTAAGTGCATGATTGGCATGTCTTGGTTTTAATCATTTCATGAGGTCTGTTTAATGGCTTAAAAGTAATTAACCCATTAAAATCTATAATTACATGAATGTTATTCTAATTACTCGTTAATGATGTGAGCATTCATGCAACTATTGATTTACTCTTCCTACTATTCTATCTTGCAAAAATGAGAATGTTCTATTAAAATATTGCAAACCATGTTTAGTTAATTGTATAGTCTCATCTCATGTTAGCGTGTAATTGTTTTTCGCAAGCTTGGAACCGATGGAAAGTGGATTGAGATACGTACATCACTACACACTTGCACATCTAGGCAGCCTTTCTTAGGGGATTGGAAGATCTCTGTTGGTCATTCCATATCGACAGACAAGCGACATTTTCTCTAAGACCTCCGTAATTCTCCGTACTCTGTGGATTCCCTCATGGAGACCGAGTTGGTTGTACCATGAAATTCCATGGAGATAGCGTGCACTTCCTTTCTTCTCTTGTTCTCATGAGTGTGATTTAAAATCTAGATAAGCCATTAATGTAAAGATGAATTAAAGTATAAAATTGCGTCGATATGCTGCCAAAATGGTCCCTTGACTATTATTATCATGAAATCATGTTCAAATTACTTATTACTTGTTCTCATCATCATCATGAACATGACATTACACATGCTTACATCTTGAAACTCTCATTGGCCATTATGACTGGGGTATCTACATTTAAAATTAAAGTGAGATGATGACCGGGCACGGTGAGTGTCAAAGGGCTCCAGTCTAGCCCCAATGACGGAGAGTCATAAATATACTGTTAACCATGGGGTATAATGATTACTGGCGTTGCATCTGCGCTGGGAGTACTTGCGTGTTGAATGATAGATTCAATAACCACATACATGTGTGCCTAGTGTGCATTTCAAGGTGGATCTCTTGGTGTACCTTAGTGTCTCGTGCCTAATTAGTATTACATGATCATGCTCGTGCGTGCCTGCTTGCTTACGTGATATGGCCATCCTGCATTTATTGCAATTAAAAGTGATATCTTGCTTGCTGTTACATGTCTCCAATATTAAAACATCTTGCTCGTTATATCGTTCTAGATCTTGCTCTATCATGATCACTCTATCTAGCTTGTTCATGTATCATGTTTTAATGAGTTTATTCGTACATGCATATCATGACATTCATCGTGCTTACCTAGTTCTAATTGCTAATCACTTATATCAGTGCCCGCACATTGAGATATAAATCTACTGGGTTAAGTTTGCTCACCCTACTTTTAACCATCAAGGTGCTTAGAAATAATAGAAGAGGAGCAAGTCGAGGATGGGAATGCGTCGAGTGGAAACATTCCAACTAGAGTCTAGTTAAAGGAGTTTGCTTTGAGTCTAGATTCATGTAGTAGGAAGGGTGGTATATATACTTTTCATTTTATTGAGTCTAGTCCTGTTATCCATAGTAAAGAGTTGTATTAGTTACATGATTAATACAATGAGATGAATTGAATACAATTTCCATGAGTTCAATATTTGGGCCCTATAATGATGATGTGTTGTACACATTAGTGCGTGCTAGCTAGAGGCTTATTTGCGACTGTTCACGTCTCGGAATATCGACTCGAATTATCCCAAATATTATCCGTGCGTAATTCTCGGGACGTGACAAAGGTGGTGGGGTACACTCACCTGGGTAGAATAGTGAAGGGGAGGGGCGCCAGCGGGCGTAGAAGTATGGTCGGAGCCTAGGGGGGTGAAGGGCCTTGCCGCGGAGGGGCTTGGCGAACATGAGAGGCCTCCCAAATAGGGTGTGGGGGCGGGATTAAATATGGAATTGGCCCGCGAGGGGGTAGGAGAGGTCGGACCGTCGGGTCGTGAGCGGGTTCAATAAACACCCGTGTGTTGGGTGGAGAGTTGGATGGGCTAGGGGACCGCTTTCCCCTTAAGAACAGCCTGAACCTCCTAAAGCTGAGAAGCTGGAGGCTTTGAAGAATGTCCACGAGTTGGGATAGATCAATAGAAGTGGAGGCATTGGCATGGGTATGCCTCGGGGAGTGATGAGGAGATTGTGAAGCCATCGCATTAACATGCGAGGTAGATGGACCAACATGGGGTGCATTGGGGAGGCGGGAAAGGGTTCCAGGGAATCATACACATCATCATATGTATCACACCATGATAAGCTACATCCTCGTATTCGGCCATTCTGAGAGATCGGCCTGAACGAAGCTGCATAAACTTAAACAAACAATGTAACTAACCAGCAATTAGCAAACAACTACTCAAACACGTTTGAGAGAAGAAGTTAATGGCTTTTAAATCACACAATTGGGGATGCTACGTCCATTAGTTGTTCAATATGATTCAATGTGGATTTTAATAAGGTGTGTCACTCCAAGTGGGATGGGCCTAAATGGGTAGGATGAGAACTTTCGGGCCCACTAAGAAAACTCTCTCTCACGCGATGGGTGCTCTAACACGAGTCTCCGGGGTGTACAAACCTGCTCGGTCCGCCGTGAGGGAATCCACGGGGTACGGAGACTTACGGAGGTCTTGGCAAAGGTCCCCTAGTCCAATGAGACGGAATGTCCAATGGAGAGGTCGCCTTCGCCAAGGAAGGGTGTTTGGATCCTAGTGTTAGGAGGGAAGGAGGTCCCCCAACCGAAATATGCCCTGTAAGCAATGCACAAATGCAAGGTGGTAGAAAATCCCAGCTCTCTGTGATAGACTGAATCGCGTCGAGTTCAGTCGCCGCATTTCAAATGAATCGTGTCCGTTCAGTCAGTCGCAGATCTGACAGCTCACAGAAGCTGTAAGAGCCGCGACGACTCCCTCCGGATCTGTCACAGAAACGCGTCGGGTATGTCTGCCGCACAACAACACAAATCACGTCACCTGAACGCGACGCAAAATCAAGAAGCAATCCGAGAACAGTAAAATCACCACAACATGCTTTCAACCAACCAAATGGAATGAAGTAAGAACCAAATGAAGATGCTTTCTTCAAGTAAAGGTAAGTTAATGGGGAGGGGAACAAGATGATGATGATTTTTTTATATAATCAAACTTATGAAAAATGTAAAGAAAAAAAGACACAAATACAAACGGTAATGGCGATGGGAAATCTCAAAGAAGCACCGCGTGGGGTACGAAAGGAGAGACACACGTGGGTGTTGAAGGAGGGGCACACGTGGGTGCCAGAAGAAGGTAACCGGAACTAAAAAGAAAGTGTCCCACCGTGATGCCAATTTATAGACGTGTTTTTTCCAAAACACCTCCCACAAAGAGATGATTAAAAAAATAGAAGAATTTTTATATGAAATAAAGTATCGGCTGGAAAGGGCGGGGGAAAAAGAAAAAAAACAAAGATGTGAGTGTGTGCACAAGGATGGAGTGTGATTGCCAGGTACACGTAGGTACGAAGGAGATGGGTGAAAAGGAAGACGCGGGGTGTACTACCTTCACCCAAAGATCGCGGGAGGAGGGGTGTGCGGGTCTTTCTAATTTCCACCGGCCGGCCGACGAAGTAGATTTAGCTCCGAGTGGGTTACCTTGCAAAAGAAAAACAAGTGAAAAGAGAATTAGACACGAGGTGTAGTATAAAATCAATGAAATGAAAAGAAAAATGACAACATGGGCATTAACACACCTTGTGGGTGGTGTTAAACCCTAAAATGTGGGCGTGGAGGAAATGATGTGGTGTGTGAGAGAGGAAAATAGTGAGATGATGAAATGACACTAAAATGAAAATAAGTAAAGATGAAAGGAGGGAAAGAATGGCGATTGAGCTGCTGCTGCAGTAGATGGAGTGGACAAAGTGGAAGAAGCTTCCACCCGTCTCGCTCCAATGTGCGTGAGAGGACAACGGCTCCGAACTCCAAGGGAGGAAGTCGTGGAGTAGCTCGGGATGAAGGTGCTCCTCCTTAGCTTCGAAAGTCGAGTCTCCGATGCGGCAGGGCTTCGCCGTAGTGCTTGGGTTGTGTTCAAAACAGTATCCTGGGGGTCTATTTATAGGGAAAAAAATACTGAAATCACGTCGGACACAGTGGACGCCTATCTCATGAATCGTGTCTGACTAAAGCGCCGCGATTTACAACATTCACTTGATACGATAAGCCCTTCCAAAATCGATTATAGCTATTTTCAGAATCGCGTCGACAAGACCGTCGCGTTATAACCTTCCGATTTGCATCGATTCTTTTCCAAATATTAAAATGGAAAACAATGAATCACGTCAGTTTAAACTGCTGCGTATTTGAACAAATCGATCTTCTGAGAAAATCGATCTTCGTTTAATGGAAGGTTATAAACGCGTCGGACTTGTGGACGCTATTCTATTTAGCAACAAAATCTTTCCAAAAATGATTTTGAAAATTACCATAAATCGAAAATGGAAAACACGAATTGCGACGGCGTTATCGGCCGTGGAATCTAAACAAAGTAAGCACCAGAAAAGGAAGTATGATACGCGCGATTTACCCGCTGCGGATAAAGCATCCTGAAAAGGCATCCACTGTATCAGACGCGAATCATTAAAGTCCAACAGACCCTTTGGCCCCTTAAAAAAATTCCTAAAAACCCTGGAAAAATCCATAAAAATAGGAAAACTCACTTAGGAGGTTAATTGAAGAGAGCCACTTTGAGGCATTACGGTATAACATGAAATTTGCTCGATACATTGCCAAAATGGTGTGTGTACACGCCACGATCCTTGCACTCCAGACAACAAGCTCGCCAGCATGTATGTCTCCAAAGTCTGACTAGTCTGGTCCAATTATCCATCTGACTGTGGGTGGTAGGCAGAGATAAATGCTAGCTCTGTCCCCAAAGCACATGAAAGCTACGCTAGAACCAGAAGTGAAGCGAGGATCTCTATCTGACACAATAGAGATCGGCACCCCGTGCAAATGAACAATTCGCTCCATGTAAAGTTTGGCCAACCTACTCACCTCCCAGCCAACTGTGATGGGCAGGAATCTTGCAGTCTTCATCAATCTGCCAACAAGCACCCAAATATTGTCATAACCTCCTGAAGTCCTCGGAAATCCACACACAAAATCTATCGTCACATGGTCCCACTTCCACATGGGAATATCTGGCGGCTGAAC
This sequence comes from Colocasia esculenta, assembly GCA_014218235.1. Classification (NCBI taxonomy): domain Eukaryota; kingdom Viridiplantae; phylum Streptophyta; class Magnoliopsida; order Alismatales; family Araceae; genus Colocasia; species Colocasia esculenta. The sequence continues at coordinate 9,455 of JACBKR010000650.1, forward strand.
AAGTCCTCCAGGGCACTGGTGCTCGGCCTTCACCCGTTGACAGACCAAACACCTGGCAACGAAAGCCCTATGTCTCTCTTTATCCTAGGCCACCAAAACTATCATCTCAAAATGTGGTACATTTTGGTTGACTCTGGATGAATCGAGTACCGGACCCGTGTGCCTCCTGCAACACTGCCCTCCTGACAGACTTTTCAATCGGCACAAAGAGTCTGTCTCAGAACCTGACAGTACCATCATTGTGCAACTCGACCTCAGGAAGTACAAACACTCTGTGTAGCTTTGGATCTGACTGCTGAGCCTCTACAACCTGTCGGACAATGGTGGGAGAAATTGATAGATACCTAGTATACACTGCTGTCGTATGGAGGAGACTCTGAAGGACCCCTCGGCTTCAGACTGCTACAACTGCCACTCTCTCAACATGAGATAGCTGATCTGTGCCTTCCTACTCAGTGCATCTGCAACCACATTAACCTTCCAGGCTGATACTCAATATTGAAATCATAGTCCTTCAGATACTCCATCCAACGATGCGCCTCATATTTAGGTCTCTTGTAAAAAGACATACTGTAGACTCTGGTGGTCGGTGAAAACTGTCACGTCCCGTCATTTAATATTTCGATAAATGTCGGAACGTGACCGAACAGGGAATCAAGAGTAAACTTAAAAATTTTCGAGCAGAAATTGCCTGGGGTCAATACCTAAAATAAAATATTACATAATTCTCAACCTATAAATAAAAGGGCAGACGTAGCAAGGGTTGAACTCTCAGCACACATTCTAGTCGTCTCGCCTTCTAGGACTGATAATAATCTAGAAAAATAGTAGGGTGAGCAGTCTTTCCTAGTAGGATTTATCCTCTAATAACAAGGAAATAGATATTGGAATCAAGAAAATTTTGCTACAGACGAGGATAACAAACAACAGTGTTCAAGGAAAGGAAGAATCATGCAAATCAAGAAGTAAAAACATTGAACCGTGCTTAAATAATAGCAACAATAATAAACCGATATGTCAATGAACAGAGCTAGATTAACAAGTATCAGGCATGTAATGACATTCCGTCATTTATCAAACTTGTAATAACTGCTGAGTAGTTCACTGAACATGTACTGGCTGTCATGACAAATGCGAGCTAGTTGAATCATGCTGATGGAAACAATAACATATACTAGAATATCCACCAATCAAGCAGGTAGCAGTACCGATGCTAAGCACTAAAAATAGAGGTCCATATCGTTCCGTACGGTCAGTAAACGAATCCAGGTGCTCCTCCCAGGGATTAGATCAACCCCTATTTGCACAGGCATCTCAGTCTACTAGGTGAGTCTAAAGACTTGAACAAGTATGTAGACATTCCATATAGTTATGTTTCCGAACAATTATTCATGCAACAATTCAGAGTTTCAAGGATAAGGCATATGTACAAGATTGTGTATCATAAGGATCACAAAAGAGTTGGAAATGATTAGAGTTTCAAGTGCTGATAAACTTATGCAAGATGATAATTTTATGCTAGAAGCGGTATTCAAATCAAAATTCAAAGGTTTTCAGTTGAAACCAGTGTATCCGGTTTAAAATTAGGATCTAAACCAAAAGCACTCTAGATTATTTAGTTGTAATATAGAAATTAAATTAGGTTTTAAACATCAAATTAAATACAAGATTGTGGCTGAGCTTGCTAGACTTAATTCAGGGTCAAACTAGATAAAGTTGGCTCGAAATAGTTATTCAGAAGTTAAAACAATTGTAGTAATGGTGGTATTCGAGCATCAAGTTGGTATAGTCGCTTTAAAACCCAAGAAAATAAAAACATCCAACTTGATCCCAAGGTTTAGAATCTTATTATCGAATCAAATCTGGGAGTAGGGTTACCTACTTAAAAGAACAACAAGTGTTGACATAGGAACAACAAGTGTTGACATCTGGACAACAGATGCTAACACACAAACAACAAATGTTGTCATATGAACAACAAGTGCTGACATATAAACAACAGGTGCTGACATATGAACATCATATGTTGGCACACGAACAACATGTGTTGTCACATGAATAACAGGTGTTGACAAATGAACAATAAGTGTTGACATATGAACAACAGACATGTAACTGATAACAGGCTTCTAGGTACTAGCTGATGGGAGTGAAGTACTTAGACCTACTTAACATATTAGGTTTGTAATCTATATCTAGAAATTAATAGAAGAACATCTCATAAAAACCTCAAAATAAAACACGATAATGCAGACATGAACCAGTAAAGCAAACAGAGTCAATCTGAAAAAGGCATGTGTCGACACATTGGGACAGTGCGTCGACCTGATGGCAGTATGTGTTGACAGATTGGGTGTGTCAGTCAATGGACTGGGTGTGAATAAAAATTGGTCATCCGAAAATATGAAATCGATCGACTGGAAGAACCATATCGGTCTAGTGGAAAGATGAAATCGGTCGACTAGAAAGATGAAATCGGTTGTCCGAAAGAACCAAATCAGTCGACCGACCTAGCTAATACCTTGGTCTTGGATTTAAGTTAAAATCAGTCGACCGAAATACAAGAATTGGTCGTCCTATTTTCCTAATAAGATCCATGTCTTTTAGCATGAAAATTTGTCGATCGGAATCCAGAAATCGGTCGACCAATTTCGGCAAAAAAAAAAGAATAATATGGTCACAAATCACACAGTCTAAATAGGCTTGAGAATGGAAATAAACACTCAAGAATTGTAGGGAGGGACCTATACTTCAACTCTACATATTTTCCAGATTTAATAAAACGCGTTAAACCTCTCTTTCAAATTCTTTTCTCATTTATAGTCGAATTGGAGAGAGAATCAGTTGACCGAAATATCAAAATAGGTCGTCCAATCCGGTAAAAACCAGAAACATAAAAGCTCGAATCACACGTTCCAAATATGCTTGGGGATCGAAAATAAACAATTAGATAAAGAGGAACCTACTTTAGAGTTGGGCGTGACTGTCAGGTCAAGATAGACTCCCTAAGCTCCTCGTCTCACTTCTCTCTCTCTTCTCAGTGCTATGCAACTTCTTTCTCTCTTCTTCTTTCTTTTTTAAATAGTTTCAATAGTAACTTTTTCTTCTTTCTATGGTCGCGTGAGATGGTGATAGTAGGAAAATAAAAGAAAAGAAAGGATGAGAATAAGTATAGGGATGATGATGAATAAGAAGCATGGTTCGCCGTACCGCGGCGGTGAATAAGTATAGGGAAGATGATGAATAAGAAGCATGGTTCGCCGTACCGCCGCGATACGGTCGAACCGCACCGTGCCTGGGCGCAGGCGAGCCCAGACACGTTCGGGTCGCCCAACCGGGCGACCCGGCGCGTGCTGCCACGGCACGCAGTGCGGGCCGGTCCGGTGTGGAACGGTCCGAGGCGGTACTGCACGGTCCACGGACCGCGTTGGTTTTTTTTTTTTTTTTACTTTCTCTCTCACATCCGGCGTGTCTAAGAGGTCTAAATGGTGTCTAATTGAGATAAACTTTTAAACATAAGCTAATTAACGGATGATACAAATTATAGTAATTTTAGTTTAATTTTTTAATCATTTTTTGTCAAGTAAAAATCGTCCCAAAAATATTAGATCGACTTAATTCAACATCTAAGGGATCTAAATGATGTCTAATTGAGATTAAATTTCAAACATAAGCTAATAATAGATGATACAAATTATAGTAATTTTAGTTTAATTTTTTAAATTAATTTTTTGTCAAATAAAAAATTGTCCCAAAATTTATTATTTCGACTTAATCTCAACATCTATACATCAATAACTCATGATATTATATTTTTAGAATCAGTACATTTTTCTAATAATTATGATGACTTCAAATATGACTTTATTTTCGGAACCAAATGTCGTCCGCTGAAGTGCACAACGGGTTCGCCGTATTGCGACAAAACCTGTGTGTACTTAAGGGGTCTAAATGGTGTCTAATTGAGATGAAATTTTACACATAAGCTAATGAAGAGATGATACAAATTACATTAATTTTAGTTTAATTTTTAAAATTAAGTTTTCGTCAAGTTAAAATTATCTCAAAAATCATTAGGTCGACTTAATCTCAACATCTATGCATCAATAATTCCTTATATTTTATATTTTTAGAATCAGTATATTTTTCTATTAATTATGATGACATCAAGTTTAACTTTATTTTTGGAACCGAATGTCATCCTGTTGAAGTGCGCACAATCAAAGATAGTACCAAAATTATATTAATAATATGAAAATATTCTAAAATTAAATATAATTATGTTTTATATAAGTGATCATGTCTTACGTATAATTTACTATCTCTTTTAATTTCTTAGTGTCATATTAATATTTATTATAAATTTTAAGACGTTATAGTTTTGTTTCTGTTTTCAGATTCTGGTGTTGATCTAATGGAATACATTGGTCATATCATGAACAACTTCATGAAGAGCCCAAAGATTAGATCACCCTTGTTCAGGCTATAGAGAGGCTGCACTCATTGCTAGTTTAGATCACGATATGAGAGAGAAGGTCAAGAATAATCCACTATATCTTTAAGCACAGATATTCATTTGATGTGATTCTAGTTGGAGCTTGTAGAGAAAGTCATGGGGAACAACTTTCATGAAGAAATCTCGAAGAGATATACATTCGTTGAGATGTGGAAGGCATGATAATCATATATATGTAGATCATGATATGAGAGAGAATGTGAAGAATAATCTGCTATAGCTTTGGACATAGACCACCATTGAGGTGATTCCACTTTGAGGACGAAGTTGAAACATAATGGAACAACTTGATGAAGACCTCATGAGCATATCAGCCCATTTCAGGCTGTAGAAGGCGTGATATCCCTGATAGTTCTAGAGGATATGAGAGAGAAAGAGGAGAGAGAAAATGTGCATGTATGAGAAGAGATGGAAAGTCTATCTTGAGTTTGGATGGAGAGTCTTCTTTTAAAGCTTGCTCATTTTAAATATTCATCAAGTCACAAAACTATAAAAAAATAAATCAAACAAGTCATTTTCTCACCGTAACTCAACGGTACGGTACAGTACCGTACCTTCCCACGGAGAATGCAGCACGGCCGGTTCGGGCAGTACGGTGAACCTTGATAAGAAGTAACGGAAGAAGAGGAAGCGGAAGAAGCAGAAGACGTAAAAAGAAGAAGAAGAAGTGGAAGAAGTAGCAGAAGAAGAAGAAGCGGGAGAAGGAAAGAGAAGTGGAAGAAGAAGAAGCAATGAAGAAGCAGAGGACGTATGAAGGAGAAGACGAAGAGGAAGAGGAAGATGAAGAAGAAGAACTAGAAGGAGGATTTATATAAGAGGTGCCATGCCATTGCATGGCTTCCACAAAGTGGAGGGTGATGATGAGGAGAAATCCTTATCACCTTCCTTCCATCCACCTTCTGTCATGGCTCATCTAAGGATAAGGATCAGCGGAGTCCAACACACCGCCTCTTACTTACGTAAGTAAGCTTGCGTAAGAAGACTTACCTAAATAGGTTAGATAATTTAAATTTAATTCGTTTAGGTTCTTTGGGTCACTGATTTTATACTTATGATATCCAATTGAGATAAAACTTCAAACATAAGTTAATAAGATATGACATAAATTATCATGATTTTTGTTTAATTTTTCAAAATATTTTTCGTCGAGTGAAAATTACTCTAAAAATCATTAAGTCTACTTAATCTTGATATCTATGTATCAATAATCTATGAAATTTATGTTTTTAGGATCAGTATATTTTCTAGTAATTATGATGTTGTTAGATTTTACTTTTGTTATCGAATTCTGATGACAACCCGTCGGAGTGCGCACATTTGAAGACAATACTGAGATTACATTAATAATATGAAAGTATTCTGGATTTAAGCATAATCATGTTTCTTGTAAGTATTTATATTTTTTATGAGAATTCGAATCTTTTCTATTGTCCAATATCTTATTATTATTTGGATATTAAATTTTGAGTGTTACACGAACAACAAACCTCAATCCATACAACTAGTGACGCCAAATCCTCAAAGCAAAAACCATAGTTGCCAGCTCTAGGTCATGGGTAGGGTAGCTCTCCTCGTGAGGCTTCAACTGACGCGACGCATAAGCCACCACTCTACCATGCTGCATTAGGACTGCTCCCAAACCAACTCTAGAAGTATCTGTGTAGACCTCGAAACCCTTCGTACCTGAAGGTAACACCAGGACTGGTGCCGACGTAAACAGTCGCTTCAACTCTATGAAGCTCTACTCACACTACTCTGACCACTCAAATGGTACTACCTTCCTAGTCAAACGAGTCAGGGGTGCAATGATTTGTGAAAAATGTCTGATAAACCTATGGTAGTAACCAGCCAAGCCTTGAAAACTACGTATCTCTGTCACTGTGCAGGTCTCTCCCACAGTAAAACCACCTCGACCTTTGCTAGATCAACAGAACTCCATCACCTGAGAACACGTCACCTAAAAAGTGAATCTGCTGCATCCAAAGCTCTCTTGGCATACAGTTGGTGCTCTCCAAGAGTCCGCAACACGATCCTCAGGTGCTGGGTGTGCTCCTCCTCTGAAGTAGAGTACACAAGAATGTCGTCAACAAACACCATGACAACCTGGTCCAAGTACTGGTGGAACACCATGTGCATCAGATCCATGAAGGCCGATGGCTCATTGGTGAGCCCAAATGGCATCACCAAGAACTCAAATTGCTCATATCTAGTCCTGAAAGCTGTCTGCTCTATATCAGAATCTCTAATCTGCAACTGATAGTAACCTGACCTCAAGTCGATCCTGGAGAAAACTCGGGCCGACTAAAGCTGATTAAAGAGATCATCAATCCTAGAAAGAGGGTACCCATTCTTGATGGTCACTTGATTCAACTTCCTTCAATCAATACACAGTCGCAGGCTACCATCTTTCCTTTCACAAATAATATTGGAGACCCCAGGGAGAAAAGCTAGGACTAATATAGCATTTCTCCAACAGCTCCTCCAACTGCCTCTTCAATTCCCACAATTCTGTCGGTCCCATGCGGTACGATGCCTGTGCAAAAGGTGCAGTGCTAGGAACAAGCTCAATAGTAAACTCAATCTCTCTAACTGGTGGTAGACTAGGTAGCTCATCTGGAAAGACATTCGGAAACTCACAGACCACCAGAATGTCTTCCACACCACGAGGTGCCTTGTCAACAAGTACAATAGTACAAGAAAACTCTGGCACCTAGAAGCCAAAAACCTCTGTGCCCTCAAAGCAGAAATTAGAAAACGGAAGAAGGAGGTACAATACCCTAGAAGTAGAAGGCAGCCCCTCTGGGTATCTGAAGGTACACCCTTTCTTACGACAATCTACCATTGCACTGTACTACTCCAGCCAGTTCATACCCAATATCACATCAAAATCTTGAAGTTGCATAGTAACAAATAGGCTGACAAACTTTGACCCTGAATCTGTATTGTACCTCCTCAACACAGTACGAGATAACGGTAAAAGCTTCTGCCGGCAACTCAACCACAAGGTCATTGGACACCCTTGTGTCCAACCTCTCAATAGAGTCTGAAAACTACTTAGAAACAAAAGAGTGGGAGGCATCAGAATCAAACAAAACTCTGGCTGCAAAACCAAAAATAGTCACAGTACCTTCCACAAGCTGAGATGCCTCTGCTCGGGTCATGTGTGTGACACAATCCCTGGTCCTTGGTCTCCTAGAACTCGAAGTCTACTGCTGCTGCACTGGGACTTACTGCTGTGTACGAAACTGAGGATGACCCTGCTGCTGTATGTCTCATGGTAACAAGAGGCAATCCTATGCCATGTGACCCTACTGATCACACCAGTAATACTTGTCAGCAAAAGAATGATGGTCCTACTGCGAAGGCTGCTCACTAGACTACTGGACACTCTCCACATAAAGTTGCCTCCGCTTTGACTGACTCCTATCATGACGAAACCTCCTCCTAGACCATGACCTTGAAAACATCCCCAAAGAGGAGGATATAAACAAAGTCGAAGTCTTTAGAGTCTGTTAAGAAGTACTTTGCTACTGCCTCTGCTGAGACAAAACCACCTGCCCCTGAACAACTCTACTTTGATTAGGGTCCATAAAGTGTCAGCCTCCAAGCTACCATTGTCTGATAGATTGCATCCAGGTCAGTGGCACGTGCAACTATCAGTACCTGTCTGAACTTTGGCCTCAGTCCTCTCACAAACTGCTAGGTCCTCATGCTCTCATTTGCCATAATCTCTGATGCATAGCACCTCAACTCTATAAATCTAGCTCTGTACTAGACCACTATCATCTCGCCTTATGCCAAGTCGAAGAACTGGTATAGCCTCTTTGTCCTGACAAAGGAAGGGCAAAAGGCTCTCTCAAAAATTGTAATGAACTTTTGCCAAGTGATCTGCCTGAGCGGATGAGACTGAAAAGTGGTCTCCCACTCTAAATTCCACCAAGCCAGTGCCTAGCTCTACAGCTAGTAACTTGCCAACAGAACCCTCTCCTCTCTACACACTCCATGGAACGGAAAGTCTACTCCATAGCATCTAACCACGATCGGGCTACGTGAGGGTTTGGATGCCCCTCAAACTGGGGAGGCTGAAACTGTAAGAACTCTCTCAACACCCTCACGTGACCTCCCTGAGGTGCTGGAGCATCACGGTGTTGGGCAACCAATGTGCCATCCCCTCAAGGAGATGCGTCCAGTCAAACTCAAGTGCAGCTCAGGGAGGAGGTGGTGGTGCAATACCACAGTGCTTGTCCTGTGGTCCAGGCTATGCCTGCTGCGATGGCGAGGCATCAAGAGGCTCCTACTGAGGTGCCTGCTAAGCAACCTCCTCAACACGGCATCGCCTCGGTGCCGTAATGGACCTATACATGACATTTACACAGTTTAATATACAAAACAACTCCGGTTTTGCTTGCTGTCACTGTAATCTTAATGCTCTAAGTTACCAACTTGTGGCACTTCCTTATATGTCATGACAGACCTTGCTCTGATACCATCTGTAACGACCCAGGATCTGAATTACTAGTTACCCACCAGTAACCCGAAGCTCAAAAGGTTAAAAGGAATGTTTGAGGAGAAATATAAGAAAGTGCACAAACCACAAGAACTAACATAATCCACTATATATATAGACAACATGGTACAACTAAGAGCAGACCCACAAAAGAAAAGGGTATAGCAAGTACGTACACAAAAGGGTATGACTCTCAACAGCTAAGTAGGACCAGCACCGGAGTGACCCGACTCCTTAACACCTGAAGCTGACGACTATCCACCTAAAAGGGAAGGGATTAAGTCTCTAAAAGAGACCTAGTAGGGACACTAACCCCACCAATAAACAGTACTACAGTGCAGGAATGTAAGCTCAACTAGTAAATAAACATTGCACTACAAGAAACCACTGGGTGCCGGTGACACAACGCCCAACTCCTCGCAGGAGTGCGGCAAAACTCTAAAACCTCGCATGCTTAATAGACTACAACACAACACAATGACAGTCACACACACACAACCAAGTAAGACCAGCTAGGGCCTATGGCTTGGCATCTCGGCACCATAGAGTCTTCAAACCCTAGCCATGTGTGCACACTCAAACGCTCTCTCTTGCGTTTGGTCCTCAACCCGTTTTCCCCTACGCATGACTCAAGAGGTGGAGAAGGGCCCCATAGAAACCAGCTTGCAACTGCCACATGGGGCACGCACTGGACAGAGTCGCACTGGACTCCCAGGCTCACTGTCGGAATAACTCAACGCTAGTCATCCAGACGGAGCCCAACTCAATACCCGGGAAAACACAATACAAACATAACCACAGAAAGTACACAACACATGCACAAACGGAGACACTCTTGACGTCCGGCACACCGTGTTAGGAGGCCAACACAACGTGCTCAAGCCTCGCAAGAAGAATAGGGGCACAGACTACTGGAACCTACCTGCTAGTTTACGACAATCTCGATTGTCGTTAACCCAGAGTAGACGACAGGGTCTCTTGCCGTCAATCCAAGTTGACGGCAAGATCGACCGCCGCTAACCCAATCTCGACAGCACCAAACCAAGCCGTCAAGTTCATCTTGAAGGAACTCGATGATAGCAAACTATGCCATCAAGTTCTTCGACCTCTAGTAGCTCAGACGGCCCTAGGCCGCTCCTCGGGCTATCCAAGCCCAAGAAACACAATCTGATGATGGGAAACACTTTCCCACATCAGATAACACCAGAATGATTCCGGAAAACACCGATCCAACGCTTGGATCGAGCCGCATACCCTCAAACTCTGGGCATGGAAAAACCCTCCCCAAAACTCAATTTTCACACAAATCACATGCATTTCTATCTCATAGAAAGATCAAAGGAGGTTTAGGGGTAGGATCCCTACCTCAAGACGCTAAAAACTCAAGGAAAAACCCCAAAATCGTGTTGCTCACCGTTCGCACCCCACGAGACCAAACTCTAATTCTACCGTCTTCTTGCCTGATCCAAAGCCGCCATGAGCACCGTGACCTCCCCGCGAGCTCCCGTCGACCACCGGAAGTAGTGGAGAATAAGGAAAGTGAAGGTAGTAGTGTGGAAAGGGGAAAAAGGGTGGAAATGGAGGACCTCGGGTTGCCTTATAAAAACAGACTGGCCTAGGCTGACGTCAACCTCGGTGGCCGTTAACCGAACAACCTAGAACTTGACGGCAGCCTCTATTGCCGTCGAGTTCAGAACTCGAAAACCTATAGAAACCCAGTTAGACGGCAACGTCTGTTGCCGCCAAGACACTATTGATGGCACAACTTTGTGCCACCAACACCTATTAGACAGCACACTTCAGTGTCGTCAACACAAGGTTGACAACAATCGATATTGCCGTCAACAAACATTAAGGGTCTAATAAGGCCCAAGGCCTTACACGATCCGTTCTCCATCTGCTCATGGGGTCAAGGCAGTCGAGAGCCCCGAAGCGACCACCTCGTGCTGCCTCCATCGACACTTGACCATTGGACGAGAAAAGCCATTGTAACACCCCATATAAGAATATGTTAAACGGACTAAATCAGTAAATTACCAGCAACTTGGACTAGTCATTTTCAGAGCTCGAGCAGGAAAAGAACTCTGAAGTTAAGCGTGCTTAGTTGGGAGCAGTCCCAGGATGGGTGACCTTCCTGGGAAGTCTACCAACTAGTATGGTTGTTGGGCCAGTTTGTTGGTTGGGTCGTCACAAATGGTATCAGAGCCTTGCCCAGTCGGAAGTGCAGGAAATAAGTGCCACACAGGGCAAAGTGCTACGCTATGGGAGCCATCTCTTGAGGCCATAATGGTGCAAAGTGCTACATAGTGGGAGCCACCTCTTGAGCCTGTGGGGGCCACCTTAGAATCTTATCTGTCTGGGGTTTGATTGTGTGCTATATATGAGCAACACGAGAACCTTGCTTATATAAGAGGGGTAGATTGTAACACCACATATAAGAATATGTTAAATGGACTAAATCAGCAAACTACCAACAACTCGGACTAGTCATTTTCAGAGCTCGAGCAGGAAAAGAACTCTAAAGTTAAGCATGCTCAGTTGAGAGTAGTCTCAGGATGGGTGACCTTCTTGGGAAGTCTACCAACTAGTATGGTTGTTAGGCCAGTTTGTTGGTTGGGTTGTCACAGCCATGTTCTCCATCCGCTCACGAGGTATGAGCATTGAGAGTGCCAAAGTGACCACCTCATGTTGGCTTCACCGACACTTCAAACTGTGGGACGAGAAGCTCATATTAACTCATATTGTCAGGACCAACCGAGTGCCAAAGTGACCTCATCAAACTAACTCCACTGCGTTAATACGACGTTAACAGACGACAATGCTATGACGCGACTCACTGATTTTAGGGTCAAACATCGAGTGGCCCGAGATTGACCAAAAGAGAGTAAGGGAAGTCATACTAACTTTTAGCAGTGATTCCCACAAACGACACCAAAATGTTACGAAATGTAACCAGGGTCGACTCAAGCTGAGATTACCGCTGAGGTGATCTGGCCGACGTGTCTGAGTCGAGACAACCAAGCTGAGGATGACCTTGCCAAGGTCTGCTTAGCTGACGTGGGATGCGTGCTCCAAGCTCTCGACCCGACCTACAACACCCATCAAGAAGCCTCGGCGGGGAGACACTCTGATGCTCAAGTCAGTTGCTAACCGAGCAGAATAGCCTAGCCCAAGGAGTCGAACAACATACCTACGTCTGTGGAGTGTCTGCCTCTTTTATAGGGTCAACTTACCCATGGAACAGTTGGGCGACCCTATGAATCTTGCGGCTGATGTCCTTGACTGTTGCCGGATCATGGTCGTAACCGCCATGCTAGATTGCCCAGATCGTGGTCTTAATGGCCGCAATTACCGGACGCATGATCCTAGGCCATTGCTTCGTCAGTTAATGCTCCGGCCATTACGAGAGTCGCGTTCTCGGGAATCCTATGGACACATCGCACTCTACGTCGGTCACGACCGAGCTGGGTAAGCCTCGTCCTTAGCCGAACTACAATTGTCAGCCTAAGGAGTGTGAAGAGGTCGGTCTAGCCGACAATGGGATCTAGTTCAAGGCAGGTTAGGACGTCGGCTCTGGTACTTTGGGAGGTCGGTCGAGGCTCCAGCCGACCTGTGGGGACCTCGTCCATTGCACACTTGAAATTCGTACCTTGTTATTCCTAAATTATTTTTGAAATCTATGAGAAATCCAACTCTATATACTTGTGTTTACACTTGGAATATGTTGGCCATAATATGTTCTGTGTGATCGACACTATGTGGGACTTCGGTCCAATAATCAATGCCTGTGCAATAAGGGCCATGTCTTGTCCTAGGGAGGAGCACTCCAATGTATTTATTAACCGTGAGAGTACGAACTTGTAGTGTATGACATGACACTAATATGTGTGCAAGATTTGAAAGTGCCTTCATGTGATATGATATGTTTTGATTATATGATTGATTATTTGACATGTGTGAAATATGACCAGTCTGTTATTGAGCATCTGATACGCACTTGTCCTTTAATCCTTGTTCATTACTTGTTGTTAATCATCTCCATGAATCACGATGAAGCTTCTGATTTGCCACTTCGTTCTGTCATACATCTCAATGTTCATCATCCTACATATATGGTTATTCTGTCCTTGTAGAGGTTCTGCTTATTAATGTGTTAATTACTTATATCATTGTCCACACATTGAGATATAAATTCTACTTGGCGTAAGCTCATTAAGTTTTTTTTTTTCAGATAGTGAAAATTGGGACATGGAACTGAAAGAAGGGGACAGGCAAGAGTGAAGAGAGTCACAGTCCTTCTGAGGAGTGGAATAGAGTCTTATGGTTATGTAGATAATCCCCTTTTAAGTCTATTTTGTGTAGTTGATCAATGGGTCCTAGGTTTGGCTCCGATGACTAATAGTTGTAATATGGAGTTGACAATTAAATCTATTGATAATAGACATGAGTTAGTTGTCATTGTTCTTTAAATTATGCTTTGATTATTCGTTTAATTTAGGTTGCACGTTTCGATTTTTCCCTCGCGGGCTGTGACATGTACGATGGTTGACAATGTTGTAAAATGAACAATGTGTATAGTCACAACATTTCATGTGAAAAAATACTATTTCAATTAATTTGGAATGTCATACAATGCTCAATGTTGTCCACCAAAAAATATGTATGACAATTGACATTACTGTTAAGTCGACAATTATACATGTACCAACTTTCATATTGGATCTTGATAAATTTTATGTCTAATGATCAGATCTTAATTAAACTTAAGTCTATTGGTCATATCTTCATAAATATTATTTATTTAATAATTTTAAATATATATAATATTGTAATAATTAGGGGTGTTCATGGTTTGGTTTGGTTTGGTTTAGAGAGGATTTTTTAAAAACCAAACCAAACCATCACCAGAGCCAACCCGAACCAAACCAAACTGTAATTTTTTCAAACCAAACCAAACTGAACCGATATAATTCATTTTGGTTCGGTTTGGTTTGGTTTAACCCGAAAATAAGTGGGTCTTTCACAAAGAAGACTTTAACCTACTATTTCTTTTGGAGGTAAGGCTTTAATCACATATGCACATGTTGACTCAATTTAACCATCAACCTATATAATGAGGAAATACTATTGATAAGTGAAAATTTGATGACCATATTACTCTACACAATGCGTATATTACTATATACATATATATACATGTATGTATATATTAAACAAATCTGAATATTTGATGCATATGTATAAATTAAATTATATTATTAAAATTCGGTTTTATTGGTTTGGTTCGGTTTACAAGATCTGTAAACCGAACCAAACCGAATTTACAATTTCGGTTTGGTTTGAAACCAAACCAAATTTTTTTCACCTTCAAACCGAACCAAACCGAACCAAATTAATCGGTTCGGTTTGGTTTTTCGGTTTGAACCGAATAGTGAACACCCCTAGTAATAATATGTGTGCAAAATTTAGAAAAAATACATTTTGATTTTGATAATAAATTAAATTATTTTAGTGATTATTTTATTAATTACAAACTAGAATTATTAAAATTTATAAATTCTAGAATTTTTTTTTATGGATTTTACATCCATCAAAAATTATCGACGGAGTTCTTGATAGATAGATCGTATTTCTGTTGAAAAATGTAGCATCTATTTTTTTCTTTTTTCAATGAACTTGTGTCCATCAATAAATTTGTCAAAAGTATTGTCAAAAAATCCACCCCTGCCCCCGACGCCCTCCCTGTGTCCCCCCGCGACCCCATTTCAACGACCTCTCTCTCTCTCTCTCTTATATCTCTCTCTATCTCTCCGCCCCCCTTGCCGCCAAGTGTTCACAGCTTCTCACTGGTGTCACTCCTCCCTGCCAGCCATGCCATCTGCTTCTTTGTTGTTAAACTCTTGGGTAAGTCTTGTTGCAAACCGCCAGCATGGCAGTTTGCAACAAACTCAACCCCCCAAATTTGGGGGTGTGGTTGTGCCCACCCTCAATAGGGGTGATAGTTTGTTGCAAACCCCAAATGGGGGTTTGCATCAAGTAGTTCTCTAAATTATTTGCCTTATTGTACTGTGTTGCTTTAGATGGTTGGGAAATGTTTAATGTGATATTGAATTTATCATGTCTGCAAATTTTAGCATAAAATGACATTCGGGAGAGTCGTGTATGTTTTTGTGATATAAGGTGTTTTTATTAAACCTACAACTGCTGCTGTTATTCTGTAATACAATGTTATTTTATTTAAACCTGCAGCTGTTGCAAGATGTGGTTAGGTTATCTTTTCTGATTTTTTTTTAGTAAACTTTAATTAGCGTTGGTTCGCTATCATTTTGGACATACATTGATCCTCGTGTGAGAATTTTCATGATGTAATTTTTATGGGAAAATTTTCTGGACATATTCTGTTCATTATGATATTATGGTACTCGCTTTCTTGAACGTAAGTGTGCTGGACATATTCTGTTTACTTTTGAGTTTTTTTTTATTTTATAAATCCTTCTCTTAGAGTTTAACGTTGTGGAAAGGAGGCTATGGGAAGGTATATATCTAACGTAAAATATTGAATTGTGATGTTCAAATAATCTCTGAATATTTGATATAAGTAATCATTTACTATATATATTTGTATGGCTTGTTGAAAATTTTAGTTGAGTCTTAACACTCTTTTTTAGTATATCGTTATTGATTGGTGGTATTTTCTTAACCATTTATTAGTAAGTATTTAAAAAAAATTAATTAGTAAACATTTTTTATATACAAGAGAAGTGTGAGGAGATACTGCCAAAATTATTAATAAATCATACATCATAAATAGTAAGTGATCGTGCGATCAAACCTTCATGAATGGATTAAAAAAGTGATAATGTAAATAATACTCCATTCCTATTCAAGTTACCCGTGTGAAATGATGTGAGGAAGGGGTTGCTTTTTTTTAGGGAGTAAGAATTTTAAAGTTGCTTGTGTGTTAACATTTAATGGGTGGAAGAAAAATGGTTGCAGATCATTCATGGATAGTACTGTATAGTAGTTGACCAGGTGGTGTCAGTAGAGTTTAAAGATAGAGTTGAGAGTTTCATTTAGTTTATATGGAGAATTCAAGTGTAGCAGCAGATAGGCTGAGTAACATCCGATGCCCTTGCTCAATTTGTAGAAACTTGAGGTGAATTTCACTATGGGATGTGTAATATCATTGTACAAGAAATATTTTGTGGAAGGTTATATGAATTGTGTTGGCCCTCGCTTACGCGGATGCAGTTGATATGGCAGCAAGCTCAAGCTATCTAGAGGGGGGTGAATAGAATAGCTATCTGAAATTCTGAAACTAAAACACATAATTCACAACTTAAAAACTTTGGTTAGTGAATGTGATAGTGTGTGATAGAGAGTAGCAGTGCGGAAGTAAATTTAAACAATCACACAAATGAACACAAAATTTTATCCTAGTTCGGTACTTCACAGAAGGAAGGCCTACGTCTAGTCCCCAAGTAAAATCTTGGAATTTCACTAACCGAGGTACAATCCTCCCAAGGATATACAAACCCCCCAACTCCCCGCTGGTCCTCTTCCTTTCGAGTAGGAAGGAAACTCACTTCTGTTACAGATCAAGAAGCCACCCTCCTGGAACAAACCCCAGTGCGGTTCTACTAGACTTAAACCTCCAGGTAGGTTCTGCTGACACCAACCCCAGCTAGGTTCTTCCTTAACCAAAAAGAAGTGCTAAGAATAGTCCCTTAGCTGGATAGAAACCACCAGCAACCCCACTGGCCTTCTCTTCACACAGGAAGAGGAACATTGTATATAGTCCTACAGCTAGACCAAATCTTTTATAGAAAAGAAAGAACATACTAAGAGTTGTACAAGATGGACACTAACTCAAAAACTCTCAACCGAAAGACTCTCCCTCAGATTTACAATGAAGCACAGAGAGAGTGAAGAGAGGAAAAGGAGCTTGAAGCTTGAAGACTTTAGATGGCTGCGTGCACACTTCTTCTTGGGCTCGAGCTCTTTTTCTCTTTCTTTTGAGTGTATGGCGATGAGGCTTCTCACTGGATGTACACTCTTTGAATGATCTTCAGGAAAGCTCTCTTATTGTTCTGCAGCCTTGCTTCATCTTTTTATAGAGCAGCTTTGAACAGATTTGTTGAAGAGATCCATTGGAACTCTTCTAGTCGTTGCTGATCTCTTTTTCATCTATTCTTCTTCTATCTAACAGACACTTAGTGTAGAGAGAAGTCTTATTTGTAGGTACAAAAGATAGAGTCAGACTAAAAAGGTCTTCTGACAAAAGTCCATACCTTGCCTTATTTCCTTCTTTTCTGCTGACAATATCTCACCTACCTTGAAGGATAGTCAGCAAAAAGATCTTCAGTCATACAGAGAAATAATAAGATAACATGTGAAGTACATTTGAATTTTCAGTTGCCACCACAAATATTTTAAAACGTTTGAAATGTAGAGGCAATTGATGTTTAGTATAGAGACTTCGACTGTAAAGAAGTTGGAGTATGTATCACATATCAACTTTCTAGGAGTCGGAGTTTGAACCAAAGTTGATGTTTGAGTGTAATCCATGTATGAATGTAATCAATGTTTAAAATGAAGTCGATGTGAACATATTCCATGTTCAAGTGTAATCCATGTATATAATCGATGTTTTGAAATTAAGTCGATGTTGAACAGCAATCAATGTTTAAGTGAAATCGATGTTCAACTGAAGTCGATGTTTTGAAATCGATGTTTTGACTGAAATCGATGTTCAATTGAAGTCGATGTTTTGAAATCGATGTTTTGACTAAAATCGATGTTTTGAAATGGAATCGATGTGGACTTAGAAAAAATTTGAGAAAACCAGTAGCTGTCGACATGCAGGTTGCATCTATCAATAGCCCAGCCCCTGATTCAGAAATACAGTTCTGGAAGACACATATACTGTAGTACCTGTCGACAGCCGATGAGCATCTGTTGACAGCCGCCGTTCAAACATAGTGTTTATAACATATGTTTTTCTGTGATATAACTATAGTGCATTTGAGGGTTATTATGCAGATAGTTATGCACTCATTGAATGTTCAAACTTATACATGAAATGCATGAGTTTTCAGATTAATATCAGAACATGATATGACATACATATAAGATTGATTTAGTCATGAGTTTGTTTTAGTTATCACCAAAACATGAGATAACAAAAGAGTGGTTCAATAAATTGGACGTGTCATGCTGAGGATGTCTGGCCGTATGAGTCGACCAATGTTCTAGACACAAGTATGTATATGGATATGTTTATAGATGCTACTGGTTCAAGCTTTATTGTTTACGGGGAACAAGTATATAATGAAGACGCATCGAACAAGACAACTAAAAGATCTTTTTATCAATTACTTTGGGATGTTGATGAGTCACTATGGGATGGTTGTTAAAAGCACACTCGGTTGTCAGCGGTCTCCCAAACTGAATTTGAAATCTGAATTTCACATTAGTGAGAGTTGTTTAGACTGTCTCTTCCTACTCATCAAGGGTATGCTGCCTCGAGATAAGAAGTTGTTTGAAAATTTTTAACTGTGCAAAGAAGATGGTCATAACATAGTGTTTAGATACTTGAAAATTGATGTATGCTTTAATCACTATATGTTATATTATAAAGATGATGTAGATAAGAGATCATAGTCTATTTTTTGTCAGCATAATACATTCAAACCTAAGAGAGAGGATAATTCAAAGTAGAAAGATATACTTTACAAGTCATTGTGATGCTTCCCTCTCACAAGCAGTGGATGTATATGTCCCTAAAGCAGCTTGACATATAAGATGGCATGCAAAAAGAGTGCATTGTGTTGATGATGTAATCAGTCATCCTGTTGATGGTGAAGTTTGGATTCACTTTAGTCGTACTCATTCTGCTTTCTCAAGGGAGTCGCATAATGTTAGACTAGATTTATGCACTAATGGCTTCAATTCATTTAGAAGTTTAGTGGCATCTTACTCTTGTTGACCAGTGTTCATGTAACCATACAACGTTTCACTAGACATATGTATGAAACGAGAGAATCTATTTTCATCCTCACTGATTCCTGGTCTAAAAAATATGGAAAAAAATTTAGATATATATCTCAGTTGATTGATGAGCTGAAATTATTATAGTATGATGGAGTTGTTATCTATTATTCATCCAGAAAGTAAATTTTCATTATGAAGCTGCACTAATGTGGGCAATAAGTGACTTCGCTACATATGGAATGCTATCTGGCTGGAGCACATATGAGAAGTTGGCATGTCTTTATTATATGGATGATACTAAATCATTTGTATTAAAATATGGTGGGAAATCTTGTTGGTTTGATTGCCACCGAAGGTTTCTACCAAGTGACCATGCTTTTCGAAGACAAAGAATGCATTTCAAAAGAACACAATTAATGGAAATAGATGAAGTAGACTTAGAAAGTGTTCGATCAAGATATGGTAGCATAGGTGCAATACTTAACAGATATAGCACAATTGTTTGGTAGCACACAACAATTCCCCAAATTTGGAAAGAATTACAACTGGGTGGAGAAAAGTATTTTCTAGGAATTGTCTTAATGGTCTACCCTTTTTTACGACACAACTTGAATGTCATGTATGTGAAAAAAAATGTCTTTGATAATGTGTTCAACATGATCATGGATATAAAAGGCAAGCAAATGACAATGATAAAGAGTGTATGGATATGAAAATACTTTGTAAATGTTTAGAGCTGGAACTACAGTACAGAAATGGAAGAGTTGTGCAACCTAAAGCAACTTACATGCATGGAGATAGATAGATCAAGGAAGTGTGTTAATGGCTGAAATAGTTGAGATTCTCAAATAGAAATGTGTCCAACATTGCCCGTTGTATGAATGTAAAGGATGGGAAAGTATATGGAATGAAAATTCATGATTGTCATGTGTTCATGCAAAGATTAGTGCCCATTACATTTCATGACTTGTTGCTGAAGCAATATGGGGAGTACTGATCACCGAGTTGAGTTAATTTTTCAAGATTTTATATGTATCAGAACTTAGACTTCGGGGTGTTCAAACTATAGAACAAAATGTGGTTCTGATGATTGCAAGTTAGAGAAGATATTTTCTCTAGCATTCTTGATTCAATGGAGCACCTGATTATCCATTTGTCATACAAGACTAAAGTACAATTTCGATGGATGTATCTATTTCAGAGATATACTGGAATATTAATATATTTTTTTTCTTACAATTATACATGTGTACAATATGTATGTTATTGCCATTTGAATTGTTGTTGTAAGTGTATGCATGACCTGAAAATGAAAGTTTGTAATAAGATAAAAGTGGAGGGTTCGATTACGGAGGCATATATTATTGAAAAAAATATTAAACTTTTGTTCAGTGTAATTTGAACCAGAGATACAAACTTGTTGTACTTGATCTCCATGCAATGATGATGGGGGAGATGCTACTGTGTCCGATCGGCTCTCTGTATTTAAATATCCTGGACATGCAGTTGGACATTGCTCATCTCGCATGCTCGGAGAAAGAGAGTTGTCCGTCACAAAAATCTATATCCTTATGAATTGTACTGAGATTAAACCTTATGTTTAGTAAGTCCTCAACTTACATTTCTTTATGTACATATGTTGTTTGCCCTTCTTCTTTCCATTTAAGGTAGTGCCACATTCATGTTGTAGAGAATTTGATTTAAAATTAGTCCAAATAACGTGGAGTTTGAAAAGGAATGAGAGAAGTATTTTGCCAGATGGCTAAAATATCGAGTAAGTGTCAAACATTATATATATATATATATATATATATATTACTTTTAAATTATATATATATATATACTTTTAAATTATCTTAAGGTAAATGTCTATTTTTAACTAGTTTGATTTATATATAAGTTGAACAAGCTTTTGTTATTGATAATAGAGTTCGAGAGATTATAGACCCTCGAAAGTCGTACGTGCCTATCCAGAATTTATTGTAAATGGATATAAATTTCACACGAAGGATTATGGACAAAATAAGTCTACAATGAACAGTGGCATATGTGTTAAGGGAAGTACATACAATGAAAATAAATTAGACTACTATAGTATGATTGAGGAAGTCTTAGAATTGTAATATTTGAGACAAGACAACTATATATTTCTATTTAAGTGTCATTGATTTAATCTTAATTCTATTCAAACTTCAAATGACACAATATATGAGATTTTCAATGTCAAATATAAGTAGAAATTGAATATATATGAGCCATTCATTTTAGCCGCATAAGTCCATCAAGTGTATTATTTAAGCTATTCATCGCCCAAGAACAAAGATTGGTGGATATATAGTTTGTAGGGTTAAAGTAAGACTTTTGCCCAATTGTGAGTTAGATCTGACTGAAATTGTAGATGAGGATGCCAATGTTGATTTTTTTTCAATCAAATCAGACTAATGCTATAGAGTTGGCTACTTCTATGCATCTTCGTTTGGGCTAATATGATGAACCACTTTGATTATATAAGAAGAATGACGTAGAAGAATTTAACTTAGCTGATCTAAATTAGGGCATTATAGGAGACGATGAGTTCTCTGAGGAGGAAGAGTGTACCAGTGATGAGGATGAGTTGAGTTAGACATATCTTCAACATTTGAAGAGGAAATGGATAATGTTTGAAATTATGTAAGAAATTTTACATGTTCTCATATTTTGTTATGATTCTTTAAATATTATATTTTCAGAGACTTTTTAACTTATTATTCATCTTTGAGTTGTTAGATCCTCCCTTTTCACTTTATTCTTGCACAAATCGACTTGAATTGTCTAATATTTAATTTGCTTTAGAATATTCTCTTTTAATTACCCCCTGCTTTCTGTAAACTTAGAAGTTTTTACACAATTGAACACTTCATCGATTATCGAGCCTCTCTGTCGAATATTTACAGTTGTAGATTAATATGCATTAATTTTATTATTCTTAATAAAGAG
Organism: Colocasia esculenta; assembly: GCA_014218235.1. Classification (NCBI taxonomy): domain Eukaryota; kingdom Viridiplantae; phylum Streptophyta; class Magnoliopsida; order Alismatales; family Araceae; genus Colocasia; species Colocasia esculenta. The sequence continues at coordinate 31,447 of JACBKR010000650.1, forward strand.
ATAATTTGAGGAGCTCGTAGTGGGAGTGGGAGGGGGGGGTAGTGGGAGGGGCTCTACTTGCTCCTATGTGGAGTCTACTTCAGCTGCATGTATATCTACTTAAATCTATCTATATATGTATATTAATTATATATCAGCTAATGTGATGGGAGGGGAGGCGAATTTGCTTTGGGCACATATTTTTTATTTAAATTTCTAGGTAAATGTCTATGATTAGAGTAAATGCTTATGACATTTGATTTTACATACTCGAATGCCCCTTGTAGCAGTTGGACATGCATACCACAATGATTTGAAATATTGAAATACCAATTTGAGGGACAGATTGATTGGTCCAAAATGACCTGAGTGGTGAGAGTGACCTAGGAGAGCTGATGAAATCTAAGTCGGATACCCAGTTTGTGCTCGGTTCTCAAATTACCATTCTTCAAAATAACTTAGTGACAATCAATATCAAGTCGGGGGTCCAAAATATAAAATATGGTATGGTCATACCGATTGATCCAACATGACTTGTGTGGTGAGAGTAAATTGGAAAAGTTTGTGGAATCCAAATCGAATATCCAATTTTGGGCTCGGGGCACAAATTACTCTTTTCCGAATTGAGTTAAAGAATTTGTGTTCATATTTTCTTCTTTCAAATTTATACAATCATAAATATTTAATTTATTTTTAAAAAAAAAATCATACATGCCTAATTTATTTTTAAATAATATAGGATCCTCCTATAAGTGGCAACAGAGGAGACGACTGGACTGGGAGGATGAGGACATGTTATTTCTAATAGATTTTTCGATTGAACAAATGTTCTTCAGAACAATTATTGACAGATTTTTGATGGATTAATATTTCGTCGAAAATGGGGAAGTTATTTTTTAAATAAAAATTAAGGGACTTTCCCACGGATGTATAGCAATCGAAAAACTTTTAATGGAATTTTCAATGAAATAATCCCGTTAGAAATTATAATGGGCAAATTAATTAAAAGTTTCTATCAAATATTTGACTTATGTTTTAGTCCCTGATAGAATTGTAACTCATTACAGTAAGTATTATCTTATGTTACAATATTGTGGTGGCTATTTCTAACCACCTAGAACCCTAGGGCCCATCATGGCCCAGTACAGCCCTACACGGCACTCCTCACAGGCGCCACGCGTCCCCGAGCGCAGTCTGTTGGCTCCGAGCAGGAGCCCCCGAGCAGGGCATCTCAGGCCCCAGGGGTGATCTCCGGACACCCTGTGGCCTATACGGCCCAGGCATCTCCTGCCGAACAGCACTGACTCGAAGCATGCCTTAACTTCGTCAACTCCGAGCGCCGAGTAGGCGGTCCAGTTACCGAGCAGTCCCCCTGCTCGGTACCTCCCAAGCATGAGGAGTAGCGAAGTTCGTCGCCAAGCAGTGACGGTTACGCCCACGACGAGGCACGCACCCCACGATCAAGGGGAGCATTAACTGCAGGGTCCCCCAAAGGGCGCCTCAACGCATGACCCCCCTCCAAGGGCGCCAACTGGCGCGCCCTTTTTGGTAACCGTTGGGGGAACGTTTCCCCTCACCCCTTCGACACCTTTGCCTATAAAAGGCCCAGATGACTTCCATGCAAAGGTACGTGATCTTACTCACACCGCTCTCACACAACACTGAACCCTTCTTCTCTAAGCCTCATTTACAGCCAACTAACTTAGGCATCGGAGGGTTCTCCCGGTTCTTCAACCAGGCTCCCCCCCTGATCTGGTTCTGGTTTTGCAGGCATTCGCTCGCTACCGGAGGCCGTCTTCCCTGTCTCCAAGTGTAGGCTCGTTTGGTTCCAGCCCAAACAGGAAAATACCTCCACACTTTTGGCGCCGTCTGTGGGAATCGACGACAGCCATGGCTCGCGGGTGATCTTCGTACCAGAACGTTGGAAGCCGTATGATGAGGTCCCACCAGTCACGGGAGAACTCCCATCAGCGTACCCCCCCCCCCCCCATCGACGTCGCCATAGCCCCTACCGGTGCGACCGGCGACGTCCCTGCGCCCGCCATCGTTGTGCCTGCAACTGCCCTGGAGGTAGCAGAACTCTGGGGGCAAATGCAGCACCTGACGAGCATATGCCTGGGCCTTCAGACCCAGTTGGCCAGGCAACCGGCCCCGGCGGCCTCCCTGCCGCAGGAACTTCAGGCGGAGTCGTCTCACCGACGATCTCACGCCGCCCCTGCGCTTCAAGAGCAGCATGCAGATTCACCGCGGAGGTCGCACCACGCCCCGTCTAATGAGCGGGCACCGGAGCGCCACGGTCGTTTACCCCGTCGCTCCACGGCGGCCCCGCGCCCTCCGCGCTCGGTCGTGGGAGCCAACTCCCACAGGGCCGGGCGTGCAGATTCGGCCCACTCCGAACAGGAGTTGGCTAGGCGCCTACGCCGCATCGTTGACCTGGAGCATCGTGTGGACACGATGGTCCAGCAGGCAGAGGGCAAGGCTCCAATGGATGAAGATCTGGCCTTTCGCTACCCCTTCACGGCAGAGATCTTGGAAGCTCGGGTCTCCCCCAAGCTCCCTCTGCCCACCATCGCACCGTACGACGGCACAACCGACCCGGAGGACCACATCCACGGGTTCGAGTCACACATGGTGTTCCATGGAGCGTCCGACGCGGCCAAGTGTCGGGCCTTCCCGGCCACTCTCAAGGAAACTGCCAGGGCATGGTTTGGGGCCCTACCTGTCGGTTCCATTTCTTCTTTCCACCAATTGAAGAAGTCCTTTCGGGACAACTTCCTCAATGGAAGATCGCAGCCGTGCACCGCGGCATCCCTCTTGGCTGTTCGGCAAAAGAAGGGCGAGGCGCTATGGGACTTCGTCAAGAGGTTCCAGATGGAGGTGCTTCAAATCCCTCGCCTGGACGTTCCTCTGGCCACCAGTGCTCTTATCCAGGGCACTCGCGATGGCTTCCTTCAGAGGACGCTAGGCGTACAGCAGCCCTCCACTCTGGCCGAGCTGCTCTCCATTGCCCAATGCCACGCGGCCTGCGAGGAGAGCTTGGCTGCCGGCCGAACAGTCAGATAAGAAGAGGCCCTCCGACAACGGTTCCGATCGAGATCGGAAGAAGGGTCGGCGCAACGGGGATTCACCGTGCCGACCACACCCCTTCACCGACTACACCCCGCTCACAGTGGCCCCCGAACAGATCCTGGCGGAGATCCGGGATGAGCCATATGTTCGGTGGCCACCGAGGATGCGCTCCGATCCCCGGAGGTGCAATCAGGATAAATACTGTCGCTTCCATCGCGACCACGGCCATGACACTTCTGAGTGCCGCCAGTTCAAGGACGAGATTGAGTCCCTCATCAAGCGTGGCTACCTTGGACGATTCATGCGCCGCAATGAAGATCGCCCCTGACGCCGAGAGCGGACTCTCGAGCAGCTGATTAACAACGAGCCTAACGGGCAGGAGATCAATGTGATCACAAAAGGCTTCGGCGCAGGGGGCGAAAGTACTCAGAGTCGACGCGACTACGCTCGGCGAGTACATGTTGTGGATAGACCATCAGCGCCCCGACAAGCTCCTTATCCCTCTAATCCCGCACACACTCCGTCCGAGGAGATTATAACCTTCTCGAATGAAGATCTTGTAGGAGTTACTACTCCACACACTGATGCACTGGTTGTTTCAGCCACCATCAACCATTGTAATGTGCGCCGGATCCTGGTGGATAATGGAAGTGCCCCTGATTTGTTAGCTTACGACTGCTATCTGCTTATGGGACTGACAACCGACCAGCTCACCCCTGTTGAGTCACCTCTGTTCGGCTTCTCAGGGGTCTTGGTCCAGCCCATGGGGCGAGCTCGCCTTCCAATAACTCTTGGGATGGCCCCAAGAAGTGTGACCAAGATAGTGGACTTCTTGGTTATCCAGAATATGCCTGGTTACAACGCTATCCTCGGTAGGGGCCTGATCGGCAGGCTCAAGGCGGTGCCTTCATCTCTCCATCAGAAGATGAAGTTTCCCACTCCGCATGAGATCGGTGAGGTGCTCGGCAACCAACGAGAATCTCAACGGTGCTACGTCCTCTCACTAAGGGACAAGCAACCTCTCGAAGCCCCGCACACCGTGCCTCCGTAAGCCGATTAGCCTTTGAAAGGATCTAGACTATGACTAGCCCTAGAGGGGGGTGAATAGGGCTTGAAAATTTTGTCTTGAATGACCAATGGAAACTAATGCAGAAATAAAAATATGATGCAAGGCAAAGAGAACAGAGTGGGAAGAATGAAGCAAGCACACGAGGAGACACCGATTTATCCTGGTTCGGTAAGACCCCCTTTGGTCTACCTACATCCAATCCTCACCAACACGGTGAGATTTCCCACTCTACGAAAGATCACACCCGTTGGTTTAAATGGTGCCCAGCTCACAACACTCCGCTAGTTAGCACGGTGCCTAGCTCACCATACACAGCTGGTTGATGCGGTGCCTAGCTCACCACACTCTCCGCTAGTTAACATGGTGCCTAGCTCACCAACACACAGCTGTTGATGCGGTGCCCAGCTCACCAAGAAAGAACTTAGAGAGCAAAGAACTTGATGAGAGAAAATGAAACAAGCAACAGCAGATGCAAAGCTCTTGAGGAAGATCTTCAGACGTTGTTGAAGCTATGAAGCAGCAAAGATCTCCTCCAAATGGAACCTTCTTCAAAGATGCAGCAGGTGGAAGCTCAAGAAGGTGAGAAAACTTGAAAGAGAGAGCTAAAGATGAAACTCTAGAAGGTGGCTCTCTTCCCCACGAAATTCCTTGCCTAGGGTTTCCCCCAGGTGTCCTTTTTATAGACCTTCCACAAAAGTAGCCGTTTGAGAGAGGTGGAAAGTGGTCTTGGTCAAAAAGGTATTCAAAAGTGATTTTCAGAAGGTTCTGCATGTCAGGGTCGACTCCCACTTTTACTGGGGTCGACTCTAGTTCATCCAGGGTCGACTCCTTCACAATTTGGAGGTCGACTCCCTTTGAACAAAAGAGCCACTTCTGAACAGAGGTCGACTCCCTTATAGAGCTGGGGTCGACTCTGAAAAACTGAACACAGTCGGAGTCGACTCCTTCAGAAATATGGGGTCGACTCTGCATGGTCTTTTGAATGGAGGTCGACTCCTTTATAGACTGGGGGTCGACTCTGAAAAACTGAACACAGTCAGGGTCGACTCCTTTACATCTTTGAGGTTGACTCCAATAGGCAGGAATTATTGGGGCTTCTTTGTGAGTCCTCTTGCTTGTGTAGACTACCCTGTTTCTCTGCATTTACTTTGAAAACTTGTTAGAAAACAACATGTGTTTTTGTAATCATCAAAATTCAAAGGGATCCAACAGCCATCTACCAGCCGAGGAGCTCCCGCTGAAAATCTTCTTCCAGTTCGCATAGATGACGACCCCGAACATGTACTCTATATTGGCTCACTGCTCTCGGAAGCCGAACAGCAGCGTTACAAGGCTTTCCTCTTGGCCAATTTAGAAGTGTTTGCGTGGTTGGATGACGAGCTTCCGGGCATCTCGCCGGACGTGATGGTGCATCGCCTTCGTCTGGACCCGAAGGTTCCACCGGTCCAGCAGCGGCGGCGACCCGTCACCGAGAACGGCAGACCGTGATCCGTGATCATGTCGTCAAAAGCCGAATAGTTGGGCTCCTCCGCGAAGCCCACTACCCAAGGTGGATCTCCAATGTGGTCCTCATACGTAAAGCTAATGGCAAATGGCACGTATGTGTGGACTACAAAGATCTTAACAAGGCTACGCCCAAGGACAACTTTCCTTTGCCGCACATCGACCAGCTGGTAGACGCCACATCCGGGCACGAGCTCCTCAGCTTCCTGGATGCATATTCTGGGTACCACCAGATCAGCATGCATCCCCTAGACCAAGACGCCACTACATTCGTCACCGACCTGGGCTTATACTGTTTCACCAGGATGCCCTTTGGTCTAAAGGCAGGCGCGACGTACCAGCGGTTGGTCAACAAGATGTTCTAGCAGCAGATCGGGTGCAATATGGAGGTCTACGTCGACGACATGCTAGTCAAAATGCTTCCGAGCACTGACCACATTTCCGACCTCGCAGAGACTTTTACAACTTTGCGAAGGTATAACATGAAGCTCAACCCCTCTAAGTGCGCGTTTGGAGTGCGCTCGGGTAAGTTCCTCGGTTTCCTTGTATCCAACAGAGGAATAGAGGCCAACCCTGAGAAAATCCAAGCCATCCTGGAGATGAACAGTCGAAAGACGGTCTGTGACGTCCAGCGGCTCACTGGACGCCTCGCCGCACTCAACCGGTTCATGTCCCGGGCAGCCGAGAGGAGTTTCAACTTCTTTAGGTTGCTGCGAGGTCCCAAGGGCACCTCACAGCAAGGGGGGCATGTACGGTGGACCGAGGACTGCGAAGCTACCTTCACCGAGCTGAAGGCGTATTTAGCGGCCCCACCTATTCTCTCAAAACATGTGCTTGGAGAACTGTTGTTCGTGTACCTTTCGGTCATCGAACACTCCATCAGTGCAGTGCTAATCAGAGAAGAGATGGCGGCACAGAATCCTGTCTATACATCAGCGGGGTCCTTCAAGAAGCTAAAAGAAGGTACCCTCGAGCAGAGAAGCTCGCCCTTGCTCTGGTCACAGCTGCGCGGAAGCTTAGGCCTTATTTCCAAGCCCATTCCGTCATAAGTTCTCACCGACCAGCTGCTGAAGCTCATCCTTCAGCGACCAGATGCTTCCGGCCGACTCATCAAATGGGCCATCGAGCTAGGCGAGTTCGACATCAGCTACCGTCCAAGGACGGCCATCAAGGCACAGGCGCTGGCTGACTTTGTCGCGGAATGCACTCTCCCTACCGAGCAGGACCCTCCATTGGCCGACGAACCTCCATGGGAGCTCTACGTGGATGGGTCCTCTTGCGACACAGGGAGTGGAGCCGGCTTGGTCCTCACCTCCCCGGAGGGTTTAGAGTTCCAATACGCCCTCAGGTTCCGCTTTGCGGCCTCTAACAACGTTCCCGAGTATGAAGCACTGCTGTCCGGAATCTGAATGGCTAGGCACCTTGGAGCACTCCGACTACGGGTCTTCAGCGACTCGCAATTGGTCGCTAGCCAGGTGAACGGACACTTCGAAGCAATGGAGCCTCGCATGGCCCAATACCTCCAGCAGGTTAAGAGCCGAGCAGAAGGCCTCCTCTACTTCGAAGTCATACATGTCCCTCGGGAGCAGAATGCGCTAGCCGATGCACTTGCTAAGTTGGCGTCCTCAGGTGACATCGCCCCTTCTCGCTCCGTATTTATCGAAGAGCTCGCTTCCCCGAGCACCGAAGTAGATGTAGCAGTTGTTGAGTCCGGCCCTCCAGCTCCAAGCTGAATGGACCCTCTCCTGGCCTATTTACTTCGAGGCGAGCTTCCGCCTGACCAAGGTGAAGCCCGGAAGATTAGCCTACGTTCCCAGCGGTTCACCATTATTGAAGGCATATTGTACCGGCGGTCGCTCTCAAGACCTCTCTTACGGTGCCTCAGCCCCGAATAGGCGCTTTTGGCTACCAAAGAGGTTCACGAGGGGTTGTGCAGAAGCCATTTGGGGGGCAGAACGTTGGCGCGCAGCATTATCCGAGCAGGATTTTGGTGGCCTTCTCTGCAGAAGGATTGCATGTCCTTTGTCAGAAGGTGCCCGGAATGTCAGAAGTTCGGGCAAATTATCAAACAGCCTGCCGAACAACTTGACACCCTGTTCGAACCTCGCCCTTTCGCCAGGTGGGGCATCGACATCTTGGGTCCTTTCCCGGAGACCCAAGGACGAAAGAAGTTCCTGTTCGTGGCTATCGACTACTTCACCAAGTGGATCGAAGAAGAACCTGTGGCCACGATCACCGAGTAAGCTGCTTGGAAGTTCATCTGGAAGAACATTTTGTGTCGATTCGGCGTCCCAAGAGTGATCACTTCAGACAACGGGAAGCAGTTCGACAGCACCTTCTTTAAGCAGAGATGCTCCGAGCTCGGTATCTACAACCATTTCACCTCCGTCGCACATCCCCAGGCAAACGGGTTGTTTGAAAACGCCAACCGAACACTACTACACGGGATCCGCACGAGAGTTGAAGCTGCAGGAGGTTTGTGGATCGAAGAGCTCCCTAACGTATTATGGTGCCACCGAACAATAGCGCGAGTGGAAATCGGTGAAACTCCCTTCCATTTGGCCTACGGCTCTGAAGCTGTTGTGCCTATAGAAGTAGCTCTCCCTACGATCCGGACAACTCACTTCGATGAAGCCGCCAACAACCGCGCACTTAGGGAGAAAATAGACTTGCTTTGCGAACATCAAGGCGACGCCAGCATTCGACTGTCTCCTATCACAACGACTCGCGCAATATTACAATGTCCGAGTTCGGGAACGCGCTTCTTCGAAGGTGACCTGGTCATGCATCGCTGCTCGGCATCGGACCCGACGAGCAGTCGGCAAGCTCGCCCCGAAATGGGAAGGACCTTATCAGGTCACTCAAGTCCTTGGGAAAGGCTCCTATAAGCTTACTACTCCTAGTGGCGAAGCCATACCAAGGACCTGGCACGTATCTAACTTAAAAGCTTACTATCTGTAAAAGCCTTATGATCAGCATCCTACTTCTCTTTTTCCCGTTCTCTTGGTCGGCTTAAGGCGATGTCCGAAATATCCTTACTTCAAGCCCTTCAGCTTACAAGGATATAGTGACGCCTCCAAGAAAGCGTTCCGTGTACACATCTGGTCGGGACTTCGATTGTCCCTAACGGCCTGCGCAGTAACTGCGAACCTTTCCAACGACCGAACGAATTCCGATTCAGACAGAACAAGTGCAAGGGAAGGAGATAGAAAAGGAAAGCCATTAAAGTGGAAAGATGCATTCACTTTTTACAAGAGGCTCTTTGGAGCCGAGCTATAAAAGGGTAGATACATTCAAGGGGCTTGTTCGGAGGGACCAGCGCCCCCAGAAGTCATCCGCCCCGACTGGAAGTGCACAAACTGCACTCCGTCCAGGCGCGGATCTTGGGTCCGGCACCGGCACTCCTGAACGGCAGCTTGAAAGGCCTCACGGGCATGCTCAGATGTGGGTAGGCGGCGTCCTCGATCTTCTCCAGCTTTGAGGCCGACTTTGTAGCAAAGCGCACCGTATTGCTCCAAGTCTTCCTTGAAGTCTGGCCCCGCTTATACTTGCAACACCTCGCGTCTCGGCTTCGGCTAGCACTTTGGAAAGTGCCTCCTTCTCTGCCGAGCAACCTCCCATTCTAGCTCGGAGGTAGGCAGCGCCGTTCGCAAACTCTCCACTTCCTTCTGTAGTGCTGCTCGCTGGGCTTGGTGCTGCGCTTCGAGCTCCTTGCAGAATGCATATTCAGCCTCCCACATCTACTTGTGGTTTCGGCCTTGCATGGCAAGCTGCTTCAGCATGGCCATCGATTTTAAAACGTTGGCCGATAGCGCTTCTACTACTCGACATCCTCTTCGGTCTCCTCCTCGGCGCGGCTCCTCGCCCGGTAGACTTCCCCTGAGCCTTCGGGAGTGTCCTCGAAGCTCAACCCCTGGCATCGCGCCAGCACTTCCAGCTGTGATGCGGAGGGACGCGGGGGGAGGTCTCTGGCTGCACTTCCTTCGAAGCGCTCCAGGGCTGCTTCCAGTGCCGACACCGAAGGCGGCAGCAGGGCCTTCACCTTCAGCGATTTCGACAGCGGAAGGCGATCATCTTCGGAGGCAGTTCGGGCCTCCACAGCGATGTCGGTCTGCCCAGCAACAGTCTCCTCCCCTCCGGCTGCCTCAAAGACACCCACTGCAGTCGCCCTCTCAGTGCTTTCCGTGGGGGTAGGGGGCCCCTTAGGTCCTCCCTCCTCGGTCTCGGCCGTCCCCTCGGCCTCATGAGAACCCGCAGCAGTCGTCTGCGTTGGAATCTCAATCGATGCTGCGGTGGGGGGATAGAGGGTCGTGCTCTCCTCTGGCATGCCCACTTCTTGGGCCACCTTGTCGGCCCCTCCGGAGGCCGGCCCTTGGGTAGCGGCGGCTTCGCCTTCCGCCACGGTCTGCAAGATGGTTGCAGTATTTGAAGCCCTCGCCGCAGCTTCCTCTTCAACTCGCCCTTCAGCAGGGCCTTGAGGCATTGGTGACCTCGCTAGCTCCCCAGTGGAGCTCTCAGACCCATCGCTCACCATGATGAGTCCGAACTCGGAATAGACCTCTTCCCTTGATGGGGGCCATGTTTGTCCCATGATCTGCGGCCTAGTCTGTTCGGCCGTCCTCTCGACTTCACGCCGCCGCCGCGTTACAAGTTGCGGAGCATCCTCTTCTTCGGCCTCATCTTCGGCCGCTTGGTGCGTATTCTTTACCAGCCTCCTCCTCTTCGGCGCCCGAGGCTAGTCTTTCACCTCTCCGTCTTCAGCATCTTCTGCGGTTGACCACTGCCTGTCTGTTGCCGGCCCCTTCTTCCTGGTCGGAGATTCGCCTGTTGCTTCCCCTTCTTCGATCAGGGGTCGCACCCCCACCTTAGCGGCCTTCTTCTTCAGCCAGATCTTCTTGGGCCTCTCTTCGGGGACTCGAGGACTAGGCACGAGCTGCCCCGTGGCAATGGATGGCGCCACAACTGCGGTTGTCACCACGGTAGGAACCCTCACCGCAGTGGGAATCCTCACCACGGAAGCAACATCGTCACCCTCATATAATGGGTGCGAGGTGACCGCTATCTTCTCGGCGTAATCCTACATGGCCTCTGTATTCCGACCAGCGGCCAATTCCTCAGCAGTTGGCAAACAGAAAAGGAAATCATCAGAAAACAGCCCCATGACGGACCAACAAGCGGGACACGTTTAAATACTTACTCCATGGTCTGCTTAAACCATGCTCGACGAGTTGGAATTCCGTCAGATAACCATCGCCGTTCCGCACGGCAGCTCGGTTCAGGCTATCTGAAGCTTTCGCCTCGTCTTGGATTAGGAAGGGATAAGCTTCCTTCCTTGGCGTCTGAATTCTGGTCGGAAACCCAAACTCCGGTGCACCGTCACGACGCCTGACGAAGAAAAGTCTGTGCATCCAACCCTTGTTGTTGGAATGCTTCTTCGGCAGGGTGATCTGCATCCTGTCTGCGCGATGCTTGGTATAGTAAACACTGGCCCCAGTTGGCGAGGCCGTGAGACCGAACTGAGCCCTGAAGATCTTCGCCGATCCGCGAACCTTCCGAAGTCGGCAGACGATGCAGAAGATGCATATTGTCCTCCATGAATTGGGCGTGAGCTGGATGGGTGTGATTCCCCATCTGTTCAGCAGCGCCTTCGCCACTTTCGGCAACGGCAGTCGAAACCCTGCTTCCATATGGTCGACGGAGAGGGCGAAGCAACCTGGTTTGTTCACCAGGTGCGACTCCTCCTCCTTCGCCATGACGATTTCGTAATCGTCGCCGATCCGAAAGCGCTCCCGGAGGCCTTCATAGTGGCAGCACCTTGGCCCTCGAGCTCCCGCCGGCGTCACGCCGCTCACTTCGGCAACCACGGTAGCCTTTCCCTTGGATGCCATCGCCGGAAGTAGAAGAAACGGCAAACGGAAGAGGCGGCGGAGAAGCGCGAAGAAGAAGATGATGAGAAGGCTTGGGGGGCAAGCGAGCTTTTTCGAAATGGGTGGAAGGTATGGGCTCCCGCTTTCGCCCCACCTCTCACTTATAAAGAAAAGGCAGCACAAAATTCGAGGAGCCAAAACGGCGTTCCCCCCGCTCCAAGCGAACGTTCGGGTGTACCGCGTGAAGTTCCTGGCCTGACACGTCGCCTGTTCATCATGAGATTTCCTCTCACTCTGAGGAGGAACGTCGGACGACATTACCTCACCGCCGTTTGCACGTCCGAGTTCGGCATCACATTAAATGTCGGAAAGACATTCGAGCAGACTTCCGCCCTCGAGCGCTTCGGTTCTCGAGCCAACTCGAGGGCGTGGGGGGCAAGTGTGGTGGCTATTTCTAACCACCTAGACCCCTAGGGCCCATCATGGCCCAGTACAGCCCTACACGGCACTCCTCGCAGGCGCCACGCATCCCTGAGCGCAGCCTGCTGGCTCCGAGCAGGAGCCCCCAAGCAGGGCATATTTAGGCCCCAGGGGTGATCTCCGGACACCCTGTGGCCTATACGGCCCAGGCATCTCCTTCCGAACAGCACTGACTCGAAGCATGTCTTAACTTCGTCAACTCCGAGTGCCGAGCAGGCGGTCCAGTTACCGAGCAGTCCCCCTGCTCGGTACCTCCCAAGCATGAGGAGTAGCGAAGTTCGTCGCCAAGCAGCGACGGTTACGCCCACGACGAGGAACACACCCCACGATCAAGGGGAGCGTTAACTGCAGGGTCCCCCAAAGGGCGCCTCAACGTATGACCCCCCTTCAAAGGCGCCAACTGGCGCGCCCTTTTTGGTAACCGTTGGGGGGACGTTTCCCCTCACCCCTTCGACACCTTCGCCTATAAAAGGCCCAGGTGACCTCCATGCAAAGGTACGTGATCTTACTCACACCGCTCTCACACAACACTGAACCCTTCTTCTCTAAGCCTCATTTATAGTCAACTAACTTAGGCATCGGAGGGTTCTCCCTGGTTCTTCAACCGGGCTCCTCCCCTGATCTGGTTCTGGTTTTGCAGACATTCGCTCGCTACCGGCGGCCGTCTTCCCTGTCTCCAAGTGTAGGCCAGTTTGGTTCCAGCCCAAACAGGAAAATACCTCCACAGATATATTTTAAGTACTATCATAGTAAAGACCTCTCATATTATATCAGAGACTATTAATAAATTTACCTAATAATAATTTTGAGAATTTTTTTCGACAAAATTGACAACGAAAATTTTTACTTTCTATCGACAATTAGCGACGCAGATATTCCGACAGCCACACGCTGTCGGAAATCCGTTGGTAAAGCTCCATCGGGTTTCGACATAATGAGACCATTTAAAAATCTATTTTTTCTTCTAGTGATTATCCAATCCAAATTATCATGAAATTTAGGAATACTAGAAAACAAGTAATTATCAGGGAACTTAATGATGAAAGGGGTGTTAAGAGAAAAGTCTGGTTGGGGCATGAAATCGCCTATATCTTTGGACACGTGTAACAGGAGATCATGACTAGCTGTGATATGATTCGTCTCTGTGCCAAAAGATGGAAGGCCATACTGATGTGAGCCATTATGAACTTTGAGAGGCATGCACACCTAAAGAAACAGACGATTTCTTTCAATCATATAAGAAAAAAGAATCGCGTTATGTTATTTTCTTATCCTAAGGGCACATGCATGGTAGGCAAACGGAATCTTGTTCCACCAAAAGGATCTGGGTCTCTTTTCCAGGCACCTTTCCGTGTTGTCCACCACCACTGTCTGGAGATAATATATGTATGGGGCTTGGGAATGGAATGAGACTTGGCAATCTCTCATGGCCTGGGTGGCCTATCGCCGGGAGGAGATGGAGATACCAAGAAGGCGGTCCCTCTCTGTGAGGGGCCGGGCCATCCTGTCTGTGAGACATGTTGAGGCCGAGAAGAGGATGGAGATCTCCCAATATTGTTAGTTTCAAATTTAATTACCTTGATAAGATATACAGAGAGAGAGCGAGATTTTCATGTTAATTAGCACACTTCTGACCAATTAATGGAGTACTCATAATTAAGGTCTTTAAGTAAGATTTCTCTCTGCATATATAATCGTAAGAGGTAAGGTCGTTTGAAATTATATATGATTCTTTGATTAGAAGAAGTATTAATGATCCATCATTTTATTCATGAGATGCTAAAGCGACGAATTGGGCCGGAGTAGCTCATCAAAACCTTGGGCTACATGCCGTGATATAATTTCTTGCTTTGAAGGAATATCCGTTGGGTGTGGCCGGGGCAACATCTCTTGGCATCTAAAACCCATACAACGCTAAAATATGTATGGTGTGAAGCATATCAACTATAATAATATGTGTGATCCATCCGTAGACGCCACGGTAGACACATTTGTGTGCTTAAAAAAGAAAAGAATTTAGTTAGTTAGGCGATTAATAGCATTTTAATTAGCCGTGGTTTGCTAATTACCCAGACCGACTCGAATTAGCCCGCGAACTCAGCTGGATCATATCATATACTAGTTGAAAACACGTGCAATGCACGGTTAGTTGTTTATAAAATATTAAGATAAATAAAAAAATGTTATTTATAAAGTATATAATTTTTATTACAAAATTTTGTTAACTAAACAAAGAAAATTTGTTCTTAAAACAAAGAAGGTGGACGGCACGAAGGTAGGTTTAAAATTGAATTTTTTCTAAAAAGTTATGGTCTGCTCGATTTAGCAAGATTTTTTAGATGGTGAGTATCTTACCTTGTTTAGAAAGATTTCTTCGTTGATTTAGGTGACAATTAATGTTTGAGACTTGCCTTACGGGAGGTGTGTTAAAGTTGATAGATTTATTATTTTATGTTAGCTGCTATATGTTAGGATTTATTTACCCGGATTTTGCTTAACCATATTTAGCTGCGATATAGATAGATTTAGTGGGGAGGTTTAGGCGGGAAAACTCTGCTTCTGGTGCTGCCACGTGCTGCTCCAGAACTGAGTTTTATTAGAATAGTATAGATATCATTTTTGGACCAATAAGTCAGACCAACTCATACCATGTCTGAATCAGGCCGAGTACTCAGACTGTGTACTCGAGCCGACTTGGGACCATATATATTTGGGACAGATCGCGTAGGTCCGGCTCGCCCAACCGGCCAACGGAAGTATGTGCAAGAGAAAGAGTGCTCATCATGAAGACTTAATGGGTAGGCGATTTCTTCTAATCAGACAGGATAAGGTTTTTGGAAAGGAGAAATACTTTGTGCACGTATGGACGTGCAAAAATACCATGTTGGAATCACCGGAGAGTATTTTATTGGCCGCGTGGAAAGCGCTCCCGTCAACAACCCAACACACATCACCTGCACTCGTGTCTTCCTGAGGGCCGCCATCATGAAACCGTCTGCCATCATTAAATTCACTATAGGACAAATATGATGATCGATTAGACCTATTTGTCACCGAAATCAATTTATTTATCACCATGAGTGACTTATTTATCACCGGAATCACTTATTTGTCATCACTGGTCACCTATTTCTCACCGAAATCAACTTATTTATCACTCCAATTCGTGACTTACTTAAGGTATTTGTCACCGGAATCAACTTATTTGTCACCAGGAGTTACCTATTTGTCACTAGAATCAACATATTTGTCACTGAATCACTTAAGACACGAAGTCAATTATTTGTCATCAGGAGTGACCTATTTGTCACTAGATTCAACCTATTTGTCACTGGATTCAACCTATTTGTCACTGGAATCAATCTATTTGTCACTGAAATCAACATATTTGTCACTAGAATCAACATATTTGTCACTGAATCACTTAAGACACGAAGTCAACTATTGTCATCAGGAGTGACCTATTTGTCACTGGAATCAATCTATTTGTCACTAAAATCAACCTATTTGTCACTGAATCACTTAAGACATGAAGTCAACTATTTGTCACCAGGAGTGACCTATTTGTTACTGGAATCAACTTATTTGTCACTGGAATCAATCTATTTGTCACTGAATCACTTAAGACATAAAGTCAACTATTTGTCACCATGAGTGGCCTATCTGTCACTAGAATCAATTTATTTGTCACTGGAATCAATCTATTTGTCACTGAATCAATCTATTTGTCAACAAAATTAATTATTTGTCATTCTAATTTGTGACTCCATGTGAATCACTTAAGACATGAAATCAGCTATTTGTCACCAGAATCAACTTATTTATCACTAGAAGAAATCTATTTGTCACTAGAATCAATATTTATTATCAGAAGAAATCTATTTGTCACCGGAAGAAACCTACTTCGTGACTCCATGGAAATTTTGATTTTCGGTTCAAAAAGTATATTTCGAATTAATTAAATATATCTCTCACTGTGCTGGGCTGCTGACATGAGTACTTTCCACTGTACTAGGTGGTTTTCATGATGGCGGGCCTCGGAAAGACGCGCGCCCAGGCAGAGATGTGTGTTGGGCTGCTGACGTGAGCACTTATACGCGGCCCTCGAAGGCTCTCCGGTGATTCCAACGTGACATTTTTGCACGTCCATACGTGCACAAAGTATTTCTCTTTTGGAAAAGGATTTGAGCGACTGATCACCAGTAGTGGCTGCGGATGCGTGAACTGTTGCCTCCGGGCACTGCTCAAACAAACCACACCCCACCATTGAAGCCGGCTTCTTCTCGATCCCTCCTTCAAAGCCAAAAACCTCGGTTTTAGTGTGGTGGGTTTTGCCACCCGGCCATGAAGCGTCTGGGTGTCCCACCACGAGTCACAACATGATCAGCTCTCTCATCTCTCCTTCCTTATCCACCCATGGCCAATCTGGGGGGGGGGGGGGGGGGGGGGGACACGATTCAAAGGGGTATTTATGATTAGAGGTAGAAATGTTAACGTGCAGTGGATCTCGACATAGTTTTCTACTGTTCATTCATGTTCTTGGGGATGCCAAGGTCTCTTCTATCCTATCTTCGATCTACTCCCCCTTGAAAGAAGATCCACCAAGTTGAGATCCCCCGTTCAGAAGAGGAAGTTAAATTGATCAGAGTGATATAGCTAGAAAGCAACAAAAATAATTACGAAAAATCTTCAACTTTTGTAGTCCAATAATGACACAAGAATATAGACTCACATACCTGTCTATTGAGGTTTTCACCCAAAGGCTATGCCTTTTTGGAAAATACAGGACTATTGTTCATAGATGCTTATTTCCTCTAGCTTTTTAATCAATTCTCGAGATAAATGAACGATTCATCGGACATGACGATCTCTGGAAAGTTTTTTCTCACGTTACACAAAGTACATATCATTGTTTTTTCTGTCTATGTGGTCATCCAACAAAATTATCCTTTGGATAAATAGGATTCAAGATAGGCTTTTTTTTCCCCACCGGCTTCCTTAATTTGTTAATTTACCTCCATAATATATATGTGAGAGAGGTACCTAGAACACTAGTTAACTTCCAACTTATTTAGACCTGTTTCACAAATAAGGAACTTCCCAACTTACCGGGATTACTGCCAAATGTTTGTAAGAGTTCATCCCATGGTGATCAAAGAATACATATACATAATGGAAGGTGCCGATATATGGCGAACAACTCGGCATGGTATCTTAAGGGAGTTAACTAATATAGGAGACCCCACCATGTATGATCTGAAATTTAGGCCGTACAAAGCAGCATCGATCATTTCATCCCAGATTAATTATCCGGATTGTAACAGTTCTTCTTCCCCGATGAGAACTGAGTCATCCCTTGTCTTCCCGATATATGAGGGAGGTCGCGTAGATTCGAAGATCAATATATACCCATATTTGCCCCCTTGATAGGTGCATGTCTTTTTGGATATTACTCAAATCATCGCCCTAAAATTCAGGAAAAAAAAAGATCATCAAAACAGCTATAAACAATAATGTCATTCGTCTAGAATTGTCCCTTTTTGAAGAGAAAAAGATGAATTCTGTTGCGATCGATTTGTCTCTCCCACCCCCCCCCTGGATTTAAGTAATCGCGTGCGAACGCTTTGTCAATTGAATCACTCAACTTTCAAAAAAAGAACTAGGAACTTCACAATGAGTAAAGTGTTCTGCAAAAGGACTAGCTGAGATGCTCCAAATGACCCCGCAACAAAGTTTGCCAATTAGTAGCCAATACTTGCAAACTGACACCAAGTGATCATGATACTGTGTCTTGAGATTTCGAATGCAATGACCTACTACAATAATTCTAATACTGCCTTGTTCTGGTAATTAACTAATTGGAAGGAAAAGTCTTACGACCAACTTCCATGTTTTAATCCATCTGTTCTAGGCCAAGGGGCAGATCTTAGCAACATAATTAGTCTCCTAATTTGATCAACTAATCCCATTCTTTATCCTAAGCTCCCTAATTGTGTACTCTTTCTACCTCTTTGTCTAGTCCAGTGTAGCACCAACACGGCACCTTCCTGTTAACTCGGCACATGCTGGGGGGGAGGGGGATCTCCTTCCTGAAACCACTGGGTAGTTTCCGGGGGCCTTTCCGTGTCCACCACCGCAGATAAGGAGGGTGGGAGAGGGAATAGACTCCTCCTCGTGGCTTAGGTGGCCATGGCAAGGAGGTGGTGCTGGTGATGATTAATAAAAAAACACTGGGGTTGGGTTCGCGGTCCCTCTTGGGGGGGGTGGGGGCATTCTGAATAGCTGGAGGGGAGAAGGAGATGGGGATCTCCTCCTCATAAACAACTCCACTGTTATTTCTTCTTCTTCTTCAGTCTCTACTTTGCATGCATAGGAGACGAGTATGCAGACAGCTCAACTCACTCCACCATGGTGCGGGTTGTAAATTGTGATAGTATAATAATGAGAATACGGTAGCTCTCTGTATTTTACATGCTTAAGTAATCTCATGAAGAAATAACTCATAACATGAACTGCATACGGACAAGATGCAAGTACATGCTAAATGAGTATGTACTTTGGGGAGACGTCTTAACATTTTTTAATCATTAACCTTGCGTTCTTCACCATACTTTTTGGTTAAAGACAACGTTTTGTTTGTGCATTCAGCACTTGCCCGATGATCGTAGTGAGGGGAATTACTCCTTTAGAAAATGAGTCTTTTGTTGCCAGAGCTAAGAGCAGCATTTCAGAAAATATAACGTAAGAGGTTCATCTAGCCTCCCTTTTATTTCCATACGCCTTTTTGAGTCCACAAAATGTCGAAGGTGTGTAAATGTGGATACTTATGTTGGTGAAGTCTTTCTGAAAGAGGAGCCCTTTTTATTCTACAGCCTGCAGCCAACAAAAGATATCTACTCTTGTACGAAACAGCTTACTCTAAAGTAGAATAACACAATGTACTAAAAGTAAATAAACATTTGTCCTGGTTAGTATTCAACTTCTGGAATTTACTTATCCAGCTTGTTCTTATCTGCCAAAACAAAAAGAGGAACCAAGACATGTGGTGATAAAAAGTTGACCAAGAGCTGTGAGGAACACTGTTCTTATGTGCCCTGGTTACAGTGGGGGGATCCGCCCTCTCAAACCCATCACCCATGCTGTGTGTGCTCCCCTCCAACCCCAAAAGGCTGAGGCACCCATGCATGCAGGCACCTAGCAAGCAACCCTCTCTCTCTCTCTCTCTCTCTCTCTCTCTCTCTGTGGCAGATTCCAAGTTCCAACACCTCCATGTTACTTGCAACTTCCCCCCCACCCCCACCTGTCCCCCACCACTTCACCTCCCTCCCTTTGGCCTCTTCCCTTCGATTGCCATCCATTCCCACACAATCTCCATTATATAAACACAGCCTGCCCCTCCCCCTCTTTTCCCATCCAAACCCCAACAAAAGGACCTTCCGCTGATCCTCCTCCGTTTCTTCATCTCACCACTCTCTCACAGCTAGCAAGAGAATTAAAATGTGCAACCCAGGCGTCAGGGCGCGCCATGGAGCTGTTGCGCAGATCGACGGCCGCCCCGTCCTGCAGCCGGCCTCCAACCGCGTCCTCACACCGGAAACCGGTCACCCTCTGAAGAAACTCCCACTCCAGAAACCCTTCGCCGCCTCCACTACTCTTTCCACCTCGTCCAACGAGAACACCATCCGTCTTGACACCAGCGTTGTCCTCGCCTCTCGGCCTGTGGCAGCCCCCGCGACTGTGGAGAAGAGAGAGGGAGAGAAGCCCCTGTCACCCAAAGTCGCGCAGGTGAATCTGGCGCCGGCGGTAGCGAAGAAGAAAGCGCCCAAGAAGAGCAGCAGCAGCCACTCCTGGTCTTCCCCGTTCGTGAGCCGTGAGAAAGTCACCGTGCCCGGCAGCATCGCTGCGGCGCAGAGGGAGAAGGCTACTCTGTTGCAGGCGCAGAGGAAGATGAAGATCGCCCACTATGGCCGGGTCCCCGGGAAGGTCGTCCGGCTCAGCTCGTCCCCTCCCGCTTCGACGGACGCGGGGGGGCCGGACGACAGCAACAGATGCTGCCTCATCACGTCAAATTCAGGTAACCATGCAGAGTCCATCAGTGCTCTGCTTCCTACCATGAGGTGATGTGAGCATTCCATTGATTTGCTTCTTTGGTTTTTGTGTATATATAGATCCCATCTACATAGCCTACCACGACGAGGAATGGGGAGTGCCAGTCCACGACGACAGGTAACTAAGCTTTTCCTCCATCACCGTTTGCTCCAAAGCTTGCCAGGGCCTGCAGAAGTAGTGATCAGGTGGGCACGGGCTTCGCCTTGCACTTGCAGGATGCTGTTTGAGCTGCTGGTTCTGGCCGGGGCGCAGGCGGGGTTGGACTGGACGACTATCCTCAGGAAGCGCGAGGAGTACAGGTAAGAATCGAGGTCTGGGAGATCAGGGTGTTCTTTCCTCCCTCTCTCGCGTATTCTTGCACAACGAAGACGAAGTTGAAACGTTACGATATATAGGAGCTGACACAAAATGGGATCTACCCTTCGCGGGGTCATGCAGGGCTGCGTTTGCCGGGTTTGAGGCGGAGGTGGTGGCAGGTTTCAGCGAGAAGAAGATGGCGTCCATCAGCGCCGAGTACGGGATGGATCTAGGGAGGGTTCGAAGCGTTGTGAACAATGCCAAGTGCATCCTCGAGGTCAGTCTCTCTCTCTCTCTCTCTCTCTAAATTCTCTCCAAACTCCCCCTTGTCTGTCGCTCTGTATCTAGGTTCCTTCCCCGTTCCCTGCCTCTCTCTCTCTCTCTCTCTCTCTCTCTCTCTCTCTCTCTCTCAAATTATATCTCTAGATGATGAGTAGTGGGTAGGGTCGGGGAGACAACTTTAGATGCATGTGTTGTACGTAATCCATCTCCACGTCCAAAGCAGCTCATTAGCATGTGAACGAAGAAGACTTGAAAGAAACATATCCTATTACCCCACTGGAGGGGACCTGAACGAGCCCATGATATAAATTTCTGGGTCTCCCCCAGTTGTAACCCCCATCCACCCCCCCCCCCCCCCAAGCCAGCACTGGCTATCCATCAGGACCAACCTTGAAGAATAATGATAAATATAAAGTATATATGTACCCACGGGACTACTCACTTCTCTCTTCATAAACTATATATATAGCTAGACCTGGGTGTACAAATTAATACCTTGATGGCATGGGAGATGGAAACTATATATTATTCTGTTAACTCCCAACAGAACGATACTATTTGCGTTGACAGTGAAGTTAGGGTTGTAAATTTTTTTTTACTTTATCGATATATTTAACATATGTTAATGTATTTTAATTAAAATTAACTATATACATCTAATATGACACTAGATTCCATTTGTCTGAATATTTTCTAATATGACACATCAGTATATATTCCATTTGTCTGACTAATTAATTTTTTCTTCACCCATCAAAATTCATACTAGTTACATCGTAAGTTCTTACTTAATCACCATGCAAGACAGGTGTCTTCCACATTCTATCCACAACAAAGGGAAACCCAAAAGAATAAGAAAAAAAAAAACATTGAGCACCACAGGACAGAGTACCAATGAAAACGTGCTATGACTTGGACATTGATAAAGCTTGTCTGATAACTTTGCAATAATTGTGATGGTTATCTTATGGCGATGTTGATAGCAACAATATTCTCACACCTCTAAGGGATATTTTAAACGTGACGAGGGGGTTGATCCTCCATTTTTTTTTTAAAATTGATACTTCGGAAGGTGTGTGGACGAAACGGTTTTCCACCCACTGTCAATTTCTGACCAACAAAAAGAGTAAAAAAAATAAAAACTTAAATCATAGCTGA
This sequence comes from Colocasia esculenta, assembly GCA_014218235.1. Classification (NCBI taxonomy): domain Eukaryota; kingdom Viridiplantae; phylum Streptophyta; class Magnoliopsida; order Alismatales; family Araceae; genus Colocasia; species Colocasia esculenta. Next base: position 53,260 of record JACBKR010000650.1, read on the forward strand.
TCTGAAATAAATAGTATTTAATCTACCGCTTAATAGTATACATGTGGTCTGTGGATACTGATCATGGCGTTGGGGTGGGGGAGGTGTGCGCAGGTGAGGAAGGAGATGGGCTCGCTGGACGGGTACATATGGGCCTTCATCAACAACCGGGCCATCTTCACCCAGTACAGCTCCTGCAGGAAGATCCCGGCCAAGACCTCCAAGTCGGAGGCCATCAGCAAGGACATGGTGCGGCGGGGATTCCGCCTCGTGGGCCCCACCGTCGCCCACTCCTTCATGCAGGCCGCCGGCCTCACCGTCGACCACCTCCACTCCTGCCCCCGCCGCCGCCTCCTGCTGCTGCAGCATGGTGGCGCCGCCGTAGAGGGAGGTAGCGGCCTCACAGAAGCCGCCTCCACCTGATGTGACTTTTTCTCTCTCTACATCTTTCTCTCTCTTTCTCTATCTCTATCTCTCTCTCTCTCCCCATGTGCATGGGACCTGGTCGAAGGAGAGAGTGGGGTAAGAGGAGGGAGACATAAGAAAGAGAGAGAGAGAGAGAGAGATGACACTGTAGATAGAATGGACCGGAGGATGAACCTGTCCAATCTAACAGCCCCCGCTAGTCCGCTTGCTAATTTGTTGTTCCACATATCTGTTTTTTGAGTGAGCTTGTGGCTTTTTCCATGTAGATAAGGAAGTTAGCGGTGTGAGCGTGACTTTTTAGAAGGTTTCATTCAAAGTGAAAGAAAGGCATTGAGTGGTTTTTTTTCTTCTTTATTGTGTGTACGATGTTACAAGAAATGTAAAATGTAAAAGAAAAAAGGATTTGTCATATTGCAGCAAACATACAATTGTATGCATAGGCTCCTTGCATGAGAAGCATAGATCTTCTGGGCCGGGGGTCTGTTCAAACGCAAGAAAGGGTACATATATATAGAAAGAATGAGAAGCAAAGGACATGAATTGACTCCAAGTGTGTATTATATCCAATAACTCAAGAGCTTTCACCAGTGCAGTGATGATAAGCAATCTAACTATGTATATGGATATAATTTAATAAGCCTTTAATCTCAATCTTGATAGTGATATCTGGATCAGGTCAATTTTTATGCATGGTGGGAGAAAAATTATCTGGGTCTGCATCCCCCCAGTTTTTGGTGCGGAAACTCTTGGTTTTATCAGTGATTTGATTGAATAAGCAAAATAATTTTATGACTAATTAAACTCGAATATACATCAATTATTATCCTATTTGTATCTCCTACCACTACCCCAAAGTTCTCGATTGCGAGAAAAAGTTATTGATAGTGATATTAACATCAAAAAGGTTATATCTCAGACTCTTGAGCGAGCCTTTGATGCAAGATATCTTTCCAGGACAGATGAAGCCGTGGGGCTCTTTGGGTTACAGTGGATTACAGTACTAGATCAAACAGTGAAGAACAACTCACCAAGAGTAGAAAAACCAAGATGCTCTTCAGAAACAAATCTACAGCTCTTGGGTTTAAGTGGGTTCTTTTTATTGGAGGCGGGGATGGTGGTAAAAGAATGACCCAAGAACTAACAGAAGCGACAACGAACAACAGAACAACACCACCAGGAAACGGATGCTACAAAAAGTCACCCAAAGAAACTTCATCGTCTGTCTCTTATGCTTATGACTTCCTAGTGAAGTCCTGCAATATCTTCCTTGCAAATCCTGTCCAGTTCTTCTGGGATTGAGTCGTCCATCCGATGCAGAAGCCTGCTGTCCTCGGTTGGACTGCCACCACCCACTCAGCTGCTTTATTACCTTTCTCTTCTTAGTTAAAGTGGAAAACTAGTATTTCATCTGAACAGAGAAGGCCAACTCATCTGACACCGAAAATTTCCTCGTTTAAGTGACTTGCAAAGATGTGAAGAAGAGGGGATTGCAATTCCTACATACATTTTGAGTTGAGGAAGGTTTAGGCTTATGAAGACGGGTTTGAACCCTCCCACATGAAATACTTTCTTTCTGGGAATAAAATCACGGGATTTGCAAACTTTAAAACCAACTCTGGACCATAAACATCTCCGTAAAGACGCAACCATAGGATTCTTCCCTTCATCGTCTTCTAAGTTAGGAGAGGCAAAACTCAAGAAGAGGGTGGAAAGCTGGACACGGACTCTGTGGTCCAGATGCACCAAGCTCATGAACAGTTGTCATAAGATCCTAATATAAAGTGCCACAAGTTGCAATATACAGCTATAATATATGTAAGTTTCAGCCCACAAGGGCCAGCTTCCAGACAAAGGGAGGAAAGGGGAGTATGTGCTGTTGGGGGGCTGTTGGAGGAGGGGATGTGCATGTGGTCCATGTTAGGGAAGAGCTGGCTTCCCATGTGCTCATTATTCCTTTCTTTGCTTTTGAGAAGCCAGTCTGTGAGGAGGTGAGTGGGGTGCAAAGGGGAATAATGGTTTTGTTGGGTTGGGTCAATACCACCCTCCCTCCCAGCATCTTATCATTTCATTATGTTCCACACTGACATGATTGATGGCATGAAAATAATCATTTCTCACTAGACGAGCTTCAAATTGTCAGATATCTACTTGATTTAAGTTTAATGGCTCTCACTTATTCCAGCTGAAGCAATAACTTTTCTTTACACCCTTTGACATCAGTGAAAAGAACTTGGTTGGTGGATGAGTACTACTTGCTGCACAATTGCGGTGCAGTAATGTGATGAGCACATCTCAATGTACGTGATTAGCTCACAGAAGAATGACAGGATATGAGGTAAAAAAAGAGAGAGGGGAGACAAAATTTTCTGTCTCTTGTCAAATATATTGTCTCCCTCATGTGCAATAATTGCATAGGTGTGCTAACCATGTCAAGAGACTTACTGTACTCTTGTTGAACTGTAATGGTACTTTCTTCCATAATTATGGTATCCACCAATTTTCTTTTAAGATCACAATATTTCTAGACAAAGCGGAGTTCTTATAATCGGCCGCTTCATGAATGATATATGTTTAAGTATGACTGCAGTTGCAAAAATTACCTTCTTGCTTTTTTTTAATTAAAAAAAACTTATTGTTAATGTAGTCCCCCAAGAGAAATTAGAAGAAGGCATAGCCTTGGGTGGATGGAAAATAAAGACTCATGAGAGCATTTCACTTCACATTTAGGAAGGAGACTGCAGGCCTCTTCACTCCCCTGCGGAGGAGTTTGGAGAGGAGTAGAGAACTACACTTGTTGTTTACTTCGGTATGACACTGACAAGTAGTAACCGTGGTGGTTTGCCTTAACCTACCATCACAGTGTTTTCCTATTACGTGCATTCAATATTTGTCCAAGCTGCTGTTTGGGATCAGCGTGGTTCTCACCATGTTGGCAGACCATCTAAAATCCCAATCTAGATGAAAGGGGTCACCAAACTGCATGTCAAGGCTCTTTAAGAAGGCCTCTTAAAAATATTCCCATATGAGGGCAACATATATTGGTTTCTCAAAGATGGAAGCCAAGAGCTCCATCTAAGGATGGTCAAGAGGATTGCAGATGTGGACAGCCCACCGCAATATCTAAACACCGAAACTACAAATACTTGTTGCAAGATCTTTCTTGTAATAAAATTGAGTTGAATTGTAAGAAAAAGATTATAATAACTAAGTGACAAGTACCATTAGTACAATATTTGTCAAGAATTTTCCAATAAATTTATTATTTTTAGGATCTAACTCAATTTTATAGGAAGATTCCTCTTGCAATCAGTATTCCTCCCAAAACATGCTTCTCACACGTAGTATTTTAAGACACAGACAGCTCCCACGCTTCCACGTCAAACCATGTGCCACTACGATAGAGCATATCCGAGCTGTACGAAATACTTAGAGGGGGAGAGAGAGAGAGAGAGAGAACGCGAGGAGAAACTCTCACAGTACGTCGTCATCGTGCAATCCATCGCCCCTAGGGGTGTAAACGGAACCCGATATTCCAATATTCCGACCCGATTCTGATAAAAATTATCGGTTTCAGAATCAAAAAATGATACCGATAACTTATCGGAATCGGTATCGAATATTCCGATAAGCTATCAGAATCGAAATTGAAAAATAATCGGAATCGGTATCGATTATTCCGATAAATTATCATAAACTCAAAAGGTAAAATTATGGTAAACACCTTAGCTTATCGGAATTTCGGTTCGATAATGTTATCGGAATCGGAACGGAATCGGAATTAACCATTCCGATTTTATCGGAATCGAAATCAAAACCATATTTCGGTTATCGGAATCGGAATCTGTGTTTCCGATTCCGAACCCGACCCGTTTGCAGCCCTAATCTCCCCTGATTTGCCTTAGCTAGCTGGTCATGCATGTGCCCAGAATACATTAATGCTCGGCAAAAGCATAAAGGACAACCGCTAACTACTACGTATCTAAATTAATGATAGACCTCTCCACCTAGCTATATCTCTGATTTCGAGTTGGCAATTCGATTCAATAATACGACGTGCTTATTAGGTTGCTACGCAATTAGGTTTTCTTATCCGATCGCGTCTTAATCCGAGACTACGTTATCCTGTTAAATCCGGTTCCGTAGAGGGACTAAAGAGTGCCAATTGCCGAGATGATCCCACCTGCAAGGAGCATTCGCACAAGTCGTTCATCCTGGACTTACCATGAGCTACTCTACCTGTATGGGTTGGGTCGCGTTTTGAGTTAAGTTGATGGCGTCCGCGGACTAATCTGTGCCTCCATCAGTTCCAGATCTTTGAACACAGTAGCTCAAATTCCAAGTCAGTGGGTTTGATCAAAAAGCAATAAACATGTTGCTGCGATTCCAGATCTTACGTTTCAAATGCTGTGTCAGATTCTATGACAAACACAAGTACCGGATAATCTACGTCAGTCTCGTCGACAGTAAATTGCAATGACGAGAAAACACCAGCCATCCCGTGCGTTCTGAAACCAGAAGATCACATGCTGACAATTTCACTAGCTACCTTTTAAGAGGTTCGTATGTTGCCACTTTCCGAAGACGATTAGAGAAAGAAAAGTGTATGTAATGCCTTATTTCACACTTTCTGGGCCTCTGCACTCCCATACATTGAGGTAGAGAAAACTTTACTCTTGAAAACTTTGCGATAAAGAAATGTGATGGCAGAAGCTGGGGGCTTACAATACCTAAAACAACTACTACCCCATTTAAATTTTAATTACGAATCCTCCTTTTAAACCTAGCCTCTCTAGGGCTTGAGCCCACGGGGCTTCAACCAATTGAGCAATTTCCCTTTTGAGTACAATAGACAACAATGTTGCGGGAAAAAAAACTTTACAAAGGGAAGAGAGAGAGAGAGAGAGAGAGACGTTCAACATGTTAACTGTTCCTTTCCAATTTCCTTTAATTTAGTACATTGTTTGTCAGACCCAAGCGTGAGCCATCGGGGAGTGAAGACGGAGCTATATCCATCGCAGAGTCTGAAGAGGAACATCTTGTGCAGCATATGAACATCAACCTACCAGCAGCCCTGTAAATGACGAGGCTTTTATGCCCTCTCTATTAGTTTAAGAGCAGGATCCTCGGCTGCCTCCGTTGAGAGACAAGAATTGCCATGTCAAAACCACATATGTTTCTTATGAATCTTCTCAGACAAGGCACGGTCAAACTTACTGCTACAAGCAATGAAGTATAAAATGCAACAAACGAAGGAAAAGAAATGAGGATCTCTTGACAGTTAATGGCCTTACAAGTGGCAATGGGCATCCACAGTGCACAGGTGGATGTAGCCTCGTTTGCCAGAGAGTTTATAGGTACTAAAACTGCAGTTTCAGTTGGTTGGAATGATGAGATAGTGGTATCTGACCTTGAAACCCACATTTGGGAGGCACATAAGCAGTTGATAGGCTGAAGCGCCGATGTTAGAGAGTAAGACAACAGTAGAAGCTTATGCTCATGTAGAGCAACCACCACTCATGTGAAAAATCAGTAGACTAGCCAGCAGGTCAATGTATGTCCAGAGATGGTGTGTCCCCTGAAAAGATTATTACTTCACAGTTACCTAAAGGTATCCAGTATGCATCTGGGATGTAAAGATAGCATTTGATAAATAAGTGTACTAGGATGATTGTGTAGTGCCACAGTCCCCCAAGGACGAAACTTGGGTCAATTTTGGTTTCAAAGTGTACTGAAAACTCATGTAATCCAAGGAGTTTGACTCTCTTACAAGATGTATGTCGAAGTTCCTCTGATAACAGATGCTTGTTTAAGAATCAAAAATGAGGATTATGTTTCTTGGACACATATGATTCACATTATTTTACAGCCGCTTGAGATAAACAAAAAGGAGTTGCATCTCACAAAAGAGACACTGATGATTGGAAAAAATCATTTATACAAGTAACATGACAATGACTTGAAGGTGAAAAGAAAAGAACAGAAAACAAAAGCACCCATATTACCTGAATTGAGATGACATCCAGCTCGGCTGGATGGTGAAATGTAAAAATGAAAAATTAAATCCCAAAAGTTTGAAACTCATCGTTGCTTCCTTTTGTAAAGTGAATAACCAAGGACTGCTGACATAAGAACTGTCCATAAAACCTGCAATATAGAAGATTATCAACCATGGCAAATTGTGAGTGAGTGACATAGTGCTCAATGGAAGTCAGAGGGCACTACCATGTTAACTGCTTGCAACCGTTCCAAACTTTTGATCCTCGATTTTAACTCTTCAATTGAACCATCCACCAATGAGCTTTCCCTACTTGGGGAGGACTCTAAGCCTAAACTTCCACCCTGCAGCAACATTCACAGTTAGTAAATTGTTTGAAAATTTATCTTGTGCATGCCAAGGTAAAAATGGAAAATAAATGGACTCTTGCATTTTAGAATTACTCAATATGGAAGATGGCCACTTATATCCTTTTGTCAATTTAGCTCTTTTTCTTGGAAAAAGGTAAACAGCACCACCAACTTTATTAACAAGTAGAGGTAGTACAATTAGAAGAGAGAAGAGGTTCGACCCAAAAAACAACAAAATTTCAAAATACAGAACAAACTAGATATAAGAATTAAGAAATGCCATGCTAAAAAAACTCAAACAGATGAGAGGACGTCTCTTGGATTGTTGCCTTGTGACAACACCGACACTTTGTCCATATTTTCATCAAAGCCACCAACTCATGTTTACCTTGTCTTGAACCATGGATGTAGGTTTTGCTCGAAACCGAAACCGACATGCCGAAACATGTCGGTTTCGGCCTAGGGCAACACGAAACCGGACTAGAACACTGTTCCGGTCCGAAACTAGAAAAAAATATTATTTTATTGGTTTCGGGCGAAACTTGAAACCGGTTTCAGGCAAAACCCGAATGTGTCGGCCAGAAACCGCCAACACCGGGTGAAACCTGACACGAACTCCCCTCATATATATAATATGTTATGGAATCCTGTGGACATTAAAAACATCAATACAAAAAAATGGAGCTCAAATTGCAGGCCCATTAAGAGGCCCAAGACATCCACCACCAAAAAGAGGAGTTTCTGGCCCAGCTCAAGTGGAAGTGGTGAACTTAAGCTATTCTTCACCACACCTCCCCCCTTAAAAAGGTTGTTTGTGGCAGAAGGAAAAAAAGGGGGGGGGGGGGGGGGGGGGGGGGGGGGCTGGAAAGAAAAAAAAAAAAGGTTTTCTTGGGAAGCATCTACTGCGTTCCAGTGAGAGGGAGAGCCGCCGCCACCTTGTTCTTGCTCTTCCCATCCCCATCTCTTCCACCTGTTGCTGCATCCAAGAGAGGGTGGGAGAAGGCGACCATCCCCATCTTCTTTTCCTATAAGAGAGTGCAGAGAGTAAAGAGAGAATAGGGTGAGTGGAGCCCAATGTGATTGAGGGGGAGAAATTTCTTTTATATAGCATCCTTGTACTTCTCCACTCTCCAATCCCCTCTTCATTTGTTTTTTTTAATAAGTATTGTGCTATCTTTTCCTGTTTGTACATCTCGATCTCACTGGGGCTTTGTTGCTTTAAAAAAGGTCATGATGACTTTTGGCTTTATGTGAAGGCACTTGCACATTTATGCAATTGATCTATGAACAATTCAATCCTTCCATTCCCAATCCCCCTCTGTATGTGGATTCATGTGAGTCTTTATTTTTTGTTGTTATGATTATTTTCCTTACCCATGAAGAGATGGGATATCAGACCTCTTTAAGAAGCGGCTTGGGTATCTTGATCCCAGGTTTGCTTAAAAGAAGTTATACATATATTTAAATTTAGTGGATGAATCCCGAGGGGTGTGTTTTCTATTCCATGCAATGTTTATCTCTTCTTCCCTATCGACTGTGGAAATCCCATATCATGGGGGTTGCTTTGCACTGTGAAGCCATATAGCGCCACTCCTTCTGATGCGAACGTCGCTTTTGTGCCCCCTTTAATTATTTTTCTTGGAATCAGTCTGATTCTGTGAATACTCCTGTTAGCAGCAGGTTGGGTAGCCCAATACTCAGGCCTAGCTCTATGGATTTACACATCATCTAGCCTCGTTTCACCCATTTACTCACTGTCACTTCACAACAGTTTTTAGAACATGTATCTCATTTGAATGTCTGCTGCCAATTTATCTTAACAGTGAGCTTGAACGATAAGAGTTGGACAATTCAATGTCTAGGCTCTGTCTCGAGCTCCTATGCAATACGTTTATAACTGAACCTCACAGAGGATGTGATCCTTTCCTCCTCGTGACCGGATCCCCTCAGATTTAGCCCCTGTTAAGCATGATTGTGTGCTGCAGAATCGTGATTTCAAAAGAGCTTTAAACACGAAGGGTTGGATAACTGATATCTATGCCCTATTTAAGCCTACATATAGTTCCACTACGGGCTGGACATCATATCATCCCAATCCGATGCTCAAATCTCTTGCGCGTTTTGAGAACCGTGCATAAATAGTGCTGCAGAATCGTAGCGACTTGAGACTTCAGACACAAAAGGTTAGAGAATATGATATCTATGCCTCGTTTGGGCCGTCTATGTTTTGGATATCACCCCGTCCCGTCCCGGTATCTGGACTCTCCGCATATCTCGCGTATCACGCACGACAAGTGTTGCCGAATCGCACAAACCTGAGAACAATACTGCTGAATCGGCAAGGTCCTTTACTGAATTAGTTGAATAGAGAACCTGCTGAATAGGCAATGGTCCTTTTGCCAAATCAGTGACCAAGAACTTTGTTGAATCCGCATGGCCCCTTACCGAATCACATGAATAGGCTATCCTGTCGAATCACACAGGCAGAGGCATTTTTCTTGCAGACTCAACTAGAAATAAGAAATCCATGGGATTTCGGGTTAGAAAATATGATATCTATGCCTGACTATATGGACTCAAACACCATTCTATCGCCAACCGAGCTCGTTATGGTCTCGGTATTTATCAGTTCCTTCGTAGGCATGTCTCGAGAATCAACACCATGTGTCATTTGGGTGACGTCGTACACGGCAAACACCTTGTTTTGGTACCGACTCCCCCACACTCCATGTGTAAAGAGGAGGTGCTGCCAAATTTTTTCCGCACATTTGAGTCGGCAAGAGCCTTTAAAATCCTCATTGGTTGAGTGAGTCGGCAGCCGCTCAATATTGTCTCGCCGATTCAGTCTTGTTTGCTGATTCGATTAGGTTTTGCTGACTCGGTCAATCAGTCGTGTCCTGCCGAATCAGTCTGTCTTTCCGAATCAGGTCTGTTTTACCAATTCAGCCCGCTTGTCGAATGAGTTTGGCTACCGAAGCAGTTCGCTTGCTGAATTAAATGTGTTGTGCATGTCTTTCCGAATGAGCTGTGCATGTCTTGCCGAAGGAATTGTGCATGTCTTGCCGAATGGGCTGTGCCAGTGCTGCCGACTGAGTCTACAGTGATCGAACAATGCCGACTCACGAGCAAAATTTTGACTAGCATGTTTCAAATGGAACCGAGAGAACATATTGGAGCTATTCCATAAATGAAAAGAAACAAACGAACAACAAATAACCAAATGAAAGAAAAGATCAAATGGTGATGATGACAATAATAATAAGAAAGATGGTGGTAATAAAAGAAAGGAGAGGGCAGAGGCTCCAGATCGATTGTCTTTGAAGGGACTACACATCGATTGCCTCGTTTTAAAAGAGCTCAATCAATCTGTCATCGATTGGTAATAAAAGAAAGGAGAGGGCAGAGGCTCCAGATCGATTGTCTTTGAAGGGGCTACACATCGATTGCCTCGTTTTAAAAGAGCTCAATCGATCTGTCATCGATTGCATCATTTTAAAAGAGCACAATCGATCCGCGATCGATTGCCTCCTTTTAAAAGAGCATAATCGATCCGCAATCGATTTCCTCATTTTAAAAGAACACAATTGATTCTTGATCGGTTGCCTCCCTTTTAAGTGGCCCCATCGATTGTGACCACCTCCCACATCGATTGTCTCCTTCTATGTGGCCCCATCGATTGCGGCCTCCTACATCGATTGCTCTCTCCTCTCTTTTGATGAACAAGCAATTAAGTTTGTAGGCATTATATTCAAGTAAAAATGGGAAGGTACATCAAATTTACCTCACAAGCACAAATACATAAATAAAATAATGAGAAATAAATAGAAAACCAAGAAGCATAATAAGTTGACTTTTCTCAAATAGACATCCTCTTCAATTGCAACTTCATCATGAATTTAGGATGTTATTTTGCACTTTTATCAGATGTTTCCTTCTCAGGCCACAAGGCTTTCTACTCTGACGATTAATCAAGGGTTTTCTCTCTCTGAGAGATGTAATTAACATCATTGCACTTAGGCAACGGCGGGATATTGGTCCCGATCGGATCTTCACTTTCGTTTGACGAAGTTAAACGCGCGCAAAGAGACCTAAAGCCCTTCGACTCTCGGAGGAAGAACATGTTGTCACTTATGTGACTAGCACGCCTGCGCTCTGCAATTGCAGATTCATCTTCCGTCTCCATAACTTAATTAGCATTCGACGGGATTTGAATTTGCAATAAGCAGCCTCATACACATGAGAACATGATAAATAAATTCAAAATAATTTGATGGATTATTTATTTCCATTTCCACAAATCCCTTCATATATACTAAGTTCTAAATCCTAATCAATAAGAGAGTGATCCATTAGAGAAGTTATATGTACGTTTGATTTTTTTCACCGAACTTTTGATTTTTAATATTCTATTGGATTTATTTGAGTTATGAAATTTTTAAATAAGCCAAAGTATGAAGGATTAGAAAGACACTATTTTGATGGAATCACCAAAATCACAATTTTTTCTTGGATAGGAGAGTTGACTTTTTTATTGGTAAGAGATGATTTTTTTATATTGTTATTGGATTCAAATAGAGGGTAATTTCTTATTTACATGTAATATCTTAAGTAAATGAAAACATTTACTTAAATGATGTTCAGGTAAATAACTATGCCTCGAGATGACGTTCAGATAAACTACAATTTCCATTAATTCAATTTATTTACATTCAAATGAATGTCTACTGATTTTGATGATGTATTGGTATTTTTTTATAATTTTTCTGATGTTTTCCTGGTTTTTTTTTATATTTTTTAATGAGTTTTTGCATATTTCGGCTGGTTTCGGCCGAAACCGAAACCGTTTCAGTTTCGGTTTCAGACCTGGCCGAAACCGACACCGAAACCAAAACCCCCATCCTTGATTTGAACAGCCATCATTAAAATTTCTCATAAACCATTCAAACTTTAGAATTGATGTAAAGACCAAGCATTTAACATTTTTGTTTTGTATGATTACCTCATCGGTCTAGAAAGCTAGAACAAAGAAAATCAGTATCCAGAGCATTAGCCATTTGTGTATCCAAAACCTTTAAACCTTCAGCTGTGATGTCCTCCTCATTTCCATGTTTAATGACCTAAATCGACCAACAATCTGCTACTATTAGCAATCACATCCTCATAGATGGCATATGCATTGGCCATTAAAGACCCCAGCTGGGCTGTGATTCCCTTCCCCAATTGAAACTACCTCTTTATCTCCAGCCTTAATCTCATCATACAGATCGGTCTGATTGGCAACCCCATCTCATTCCCATGATTGCTGAACTATGTACGGAAGTTGGTACCAATCACAGAGATCTCACCCCCACCCACTCACAATCAAAGCTAACTAGAGGCGGCAAAGATGTCACTTTACCCAACTCCTTGGACTCCAGCCTGGCAGAGAGTGCATGAGTGCCACTGATGTTGGAACCAACCAACCCTGGAATTCAGGGGAAATGAAAGAATACCATCCTTATCAGTTGCTATCTGTCTTCTGTGAACATGCAACACCTTCTTGTGGCAAGTTGTTTCTCTCCAGAGGCCCATTACAATCTCACATGCGAACTTTGAGATCACCTCTCCAATCTACTTCCCTTGGAAGCACAGATTGCTACCATCTTTTGAAGTTTGAATCTTTCTATATTTTCTTGGACTGGTTCTAACTTTTCTAACTCATCGCACTGACTCACCTGAGGAACACTGACCTACAGTGAGCTTGAGTTGAGCTCTGAGATCATTGACTTCAGGTTGGACATGGTTGTCCTCCAGTCCTCCTGATCCTCCAACACGACAGTGATTGCCCTATCCTTCTCTCATCAGAACCACAACCTTGTATGCTGGTTTACTGGATGTTGGTAGATTCAGATTTTGAGATTTCACAATAATATCAATAGAAACATACTCCTCTCCATGAAATCTTGACAGGTTGAGGAGTGGACTCCAAAACATTTTCAGCCCTTCACCACTGTGCATACCGTAAAGCATTCCATGTCTGTCTTCTGATCCTTACCTACTAGCCTCCCAAAGGATGAAATGAGACTAGACAAAATCTCCATGATCCACAAGTTTTATGGAATTCCATGAAGTGACACCATCTGACAGGACCTTGCAAGACATTTCATGTTCCATGCCTAACAATCCCACTCCTCAAATGTTAAGAATGTTAGTTTTATAGAACCTTGCCGAGAAGATGTTATTTGGCTTCGAAATCATGTAAGAAGATTAAAATGGAATTTGACGAAAGTGTGCTTATAGACCACTGGATGTCATCTGCACATTTCTCAGTAAAACAAGGGCAAATCATCTTCAGTTACCTAACTCTATGAAGTGGCACCTACCACCCTTTCTGCGCACTTCATTATTATGTTCAAATGAAACAGACCATGAAGCATCCACCACAGCAGCGTGAAGTCTGAACAAGTTCATGACTCAGATCCTTCACTTCCATATGCCTTGAACAAGGTGCTTGATCTGCAGAAGGAACAGCAGCCACTGGACAACGATCACTCTGGTGGCCTGTTCTCTTACTCCTCCAACACACCGCTTCATTGTCACAGTAGCTCACATGACACCCTTTGCCCAGACAGCAGAAACAGAGATTGGACAAAGGAAAAGGCTTCCAAGCATTCATGCTTACAGTGGAAGAAACCACACCGTCTGATCTGCTGTGTCTCTACTCTCCTTTGCTCTTGCCCCAGCCATCCAGGAATAATTTTGACTCTAGTTTAGCTCTTTTTGCTCAAACCAATATCAATATTCCCAATGTCGTCAATGCTGGGAACATCATTATTCATTACTCCCAACATTCCAAGTCAACCTGTGTGAATCAGCACAAGCAAGCTGGGTGTGGCAAACCATGGTTGCACATGGGAAATTGTTCTGCTTAGACAGATTCAGTATGGTGCTCCTGGATGGTATGTATTCTTTTTCCTTTTGCCTACAAGTCATGAATATATTTTTTTATTCTGTCTAACTAATACAATCTTAGTTATACTGCTTGTATCTGGCTTCCCCAATCTGGAGAGGTATACTGCAGAGTGCATACTTCGTTAGAGCCAGTGTTAGGTGGCAGTTGGGGGATGGGCAAAGATGTTTGTTTTGGCAGGATAGATGGTGTGGGGATTGCTCTCTTGCAGAGACATTCCTGTCCTTATTTGCAATTGCAGGCAGGCCTCGGGACCCAGTGGCTGAGGCTTATGATCACCAGTTGTCAGGGGGAGTTTGGGCCCCACCTTCAGGCGGTCTCTTTCAGTGCAGGAGAAAGAGCAACTGCAGATCTCTTAGGTTTTCTGCTGGACTTCAGACCTCAGGCTGGTATGTCATATTCTTGGATATGGAGGTGGGAGAGGGGAGGCAGCTTCTTGGTATGGCCAGCCTATCAGGCCCTTTCAGATGGCGGGTTGAGATACCCGTGGTTCTCTCAGGTTTGGGCACCAAAAAGCCCATTAAAGGTGAAGGTGCTTATATGGAGGATATCTCATGGTCGTCTACCTACATATGATAGGGTGGCTCATTTTCTACAAAACATTCCCACCAATTGCCCTTTGTGTGGGGAGTCAGAAGAGGACTTGGACCATATCTTCATTTCGTGTACTTTTGCCACAACTTTGTGGGATATGATTGTGGACCAGACAACCTATTGGGCAGTTCTCTTCGGTGCAACAGCTTCTAAGTGGCACAGGAGGTGGGGGCTTAAGGGGGGACAGAATTATTGGTGGCTCATCCTTCATGCCACTCTTTGGGCCCTATGGAGTGAGATAAATAGCAGAATACTCAGAAGGGAAGTGAAGTCAGAGGAGAGGGTTTTTGCTTGTGTGTGTGAAAAAGTTATTTTTTGGGCGGTGCATTATTGTAATTTGGGGGGGGGGGGGGGGGGGTATTTATACCTCTACACTTGTACATTCTTTTCTTTTTAATATAATCTGTGGTACCATCCACATTTCAAAAAAAAAAAAACAACCTTACATATCCACGTGGCATGGCAACACAAGTAGACCTTTTTCATCCTTGCAGTGAAAAGATTACTAGATAAGTGACCAAGAGATAATGCTGAATAGTCACTCTCAACCATTTCCTCAATCGTGGCCGAGGTTACATGCAAAAACAATCCCTGAAGAAGTTTCAGTCATGTGTGCTCTCTCAACTGCTTGCACTTTCCCTAGTTGGCAACCGGTTCATTATTTGTAATCTAATGCAGGCATGAGATAGTTTAACTTTGATAAAAAGCTGAATGCAATCTCCAAGGGTCTGCAAGCTTAGGACCTTGAGAGTTCTTGATTGGGGACTAAGCCAAGAGAGGAACTCTTAGGCCATAAGCTGTTACCTAACCTAATGTCCAATCAATTCTTTAGATGGTCAATGTATTGTTAACTACACCTTTCCTAACTTCCAGTCAGGAGACAAGCCAAAGATTCTGCTATGCAGAAACCATGGTTTGTCATGGCGGGGCGAATCGGCCCGATTCCCCCAATCGGAGCGGATCAGGGCGGCCGAGTTGTGATCCGCATGGATCCGCCGCCTGGCCGCGAATCGAGTGGATCCATGCGATCCGATCCGATTCGCAGATCCGCCACGATCCGATCCCTAATTCGCCCCGATTCGTCTGATACCTCTTCAGGCAGGGTTGTCACTTGTCAGGAGTCGGGGCTCAGGATCCTCTTCAGGCAGGGTTGTCAGGATCCCCTTATTTACCTGAATATCATTTAAGTAAATGTTATAATTTGTTGTTTCATTTACTTAAGATATTACATGTAAATAAAGAAGTACCCCCCATTGAATCCAAAAAAATATCAAAAAAATCACATCTCTTACCATAAAAAGTCAACTCTCCCACCGAAGAAGAAAATCGCGATTTTGATGATTTTAGCGAATGCTAACTTTTTAATCTCTCATAATTTGGTCTATCTAAAAATTGATAATTCAAATAAACCATATGGAACACTAAAAATTCAAAGTCCGGTAAAAAAAGTCAAACGTGCATGTGCTTCTCCAGGGAGCCGCTCTCCTACTGACAGCACTTAGTCCTGTTCGAGGCATCTTAGGATTTGGTCAACTTAAGCTATCATCACCTAAACTCATGAGATTTTTCACTTTCTAATTGAAAAGAAACTAGAAAGTGACAATTCTCATAAGTTTGAGTGATGATAGTTTAGGTTTGACCAAATCTTAAGAGGTCTCAAACAGACTAAGTACTGTCAGTAGGAGAGCGGCTCCCTTGGAGCAGTCACATGCACATTTGACTTTTTTTACCGGACTTTGATTTTTAGTGTTCCATATGTTTATTTGAATTATCAAATTTTTAGATAGACCAAAATATGAGAGATTAAAAAGTTAACATTTCGCTAAAATCATCGAAATCGCGATTTTCTTCTTCGGTGGGAGAGTTGACTTTTTATTGTAAGAGATATGATTTTTGATATTTTATTGGATTCAAATGGGGGGTACTTCCTTATTACATGTACTATCTTAAGTAAATGAACAATAAATTATAACATTTACTTAAATGATGTCAGGTAAATAAGGGGATCCTGACAACCTTGCCTGAAGAGGATCCTGAGCCCTGACTCCTGACAACCTGCCTGACACACATACATAAATATAATATATATAATAATCATATGCGAATCGGACCCGATTCGCCTCGATTCTGGGCGAATCGGATCGCATCAGGGCGAATCCGATTCGCCCCGAATCGGCGATACGTCAACCTTGGCAGAAACAAGCTTATAATATAAACTGTCTATGTACGTTATGCTGAATTAAACTGAAAATCAGAAATAGGATAAGTTGTTCGTTGGGAAATTTCTTTAGTAGTAGGTACTAGGTAGATGGTGTTGCATGATTCTTTATGTCAGACGTCAGGAAAGCCTACTGACTAGAAGATAAACTGTTCAATACATATTAAATCCATTTATTAAATGCATTTCGATATTTATGTTAGACATCCAGGTTATACATTCATGTTCACGAAAAGATATTGATAATTTTTTGGTAGAAGGAAGTCAACATATAGAAATCACAACATACTTGAGACAGGACAAATTCCACCAGTTCATGAAGTCGTGAAGCTTGTTGATTTCGAATGCCAGAGTAATTTCTTTCAAGAGTTGGCAAGCCTTCAAGAATTATCTCAAGATAGGTCTGTAAAATGTGAAACAGGATATTTTACCAATTCTGAAGAACGAAATAAATAATTAAAACAAACATTTTTGTCCCTCAACCCATGTAATTTTGTAACACTTGAAAAGCAGAGATGATGAAACTCAATGGTACCTCCTGCAGGGGTTTTTACCCTAAAAACACATTAGGAAGACTTTTAAGTAAAAGAATCTGCAGATTTCTTGCTAGCAATATTTGAGGGAAGACAAAGATCCCATGCAATAAATGATAAAGAATTAGTCTATGCCCATGTTAGGGACAAACCTTGGTGGTATAGGACCCATCCAAATTTAGTGTTGAAGCAGCAGTTGCCACAATATCTTTATTGGTACCTTTAATCTGGATGTATGGGATGGACGTGGCTTCTAAATGGTCAACTTCGACAAGAATCTAGTAGAAAGATAAGACATCAAACCATCACTTGAATGGAGAAAATATGATGTAGCCATCAGGCTCTCTTGTAAACAAGATTGAGAAAATGACCATATGCATTAAGATCTATGCAAAGAAATATCTGAACTTTCATCTTCCAAAAAAATATATGGGCTTTGATCTCTAAAAACATTATGTCAAAAATGCCATAAAAACATCAGAAGAGAAAAGCAAACCTTTCCATCTTGGTAAATTAGTGCAGATGCCTCAATACATGCTACGGCTTGATACCTAATAAATCGTCCAAAAGCCCATATGTTATTTTTGAAATATGAAAAGAAGGTAAGGATATTCAATAGATATAGTTACAGTATAAAATAGAACATAACATCAGTGGAACAATACCATAGCCAAATGGACAAGACACTTTCATTACCTGTAGAAATAAAATGAGTCAAAATAATGGGAGGCATGCTAGAGTTCCATACTTTTTTGAAGCATTCTTGATTTGCAAAATGGGGATAGGCTTGATGATGGAAGTGCTTAGATCACAAGAGCTTCCTCAACAAGAACACCCTCAGCACACTTATCTAGTATAGGAGGAAGACCTGAGGTGGATAATGAAGAGATGAAGATGATGCTAAAAGAAGCATGGAGTTCCGGGTTGGATCGGGATCGCGGATCGGGCCCCATCGATCCCTATCCCCATCCACCCGGAATCGGTCAGGATCGACCGGAATCGGCCGGATCAGCCATGGCCGATCCCGATCCCAATTCGGCCAGAATCGGCCAATCCGGCTGATTTTGCTTTCCATGGAAGGAAGGAGGTTGAGAAAACTTGATTTTCAAACCTGCCACAGCCAGTAACAATATTAGAAACTTTCTAAAAGTCGTGATTTTTGAATTATCCCTAGCCGAGAACAAAGAGTCATCAGCTAATTGCCAATATGCAAGCTGGGTTTCATCAGTTGCCTCATTTGCAATATCAGCTAATCCTAATCCAGATAAGCGTTGCATCCGAATCTAGTTCTCAGGGTACAGTATATACCCAAATCCCCCCTGAAAATGTGGGAGAAAAATAAATGAGGCAGGGCATAACTAATCCAGAATCAGCTGTTATCAAGTCCAAGCCAGATTAGCCAATCTAAGGCCGATCTGGACTAACAAAGACTTCCATTTGAGGGCTTCAAAATCCACTTTTCTTGAAGAAAAATTCCTGAGAAACAGCCCCTCCTGTCTGGACAATACATGAGTTGTCAAAAGTGCAAGAAGGAATCCAGGCAAGTAATAGCAGAAAATGAAGAAAATAGTGGTGCAAAGATAGCATCCTAGATTGCAGGATTGGTCAACCTAGATGAAGACTGGGACCTCTGGATCTAGATTGGGGCCTCAGGATATAAACTCAGGGACACCTAGACCCATCTGAGGACGTGGGAAATAATGTTCAATGGTTGAATCGGCAAGGAACAGCCATACCAATTAGTATCAGTTGATCCCAGGCTGAGTTTTTAAAAATTCCCATCCTGCCAGCGATCTGATCTCAACCATCTGAAGGTCTTAAGAAGTCCTTCTGCAGGGAACCCAACATGAGACTGGAGATCCTGGCAGAGTCCCCAACAACTTAACACCCTGTTGAGCCAAAAAAAAACGGCAGTATGCACACCTTAAACCAGAACTATGGCCACTGGATAAGGGTTCAGAAATTTGTATATTTAAGAGAATAGAAAATACTGTTGAATGCATTCCCCATTATTGCTAGGCCCCATGTTTCTGAAAAAAAAAAAAAAACAATGGACGTCGCCAGTATCTGGCCGACTGTCCTTAAGAAACAGAAAGAAAGAGAGGAGAAGGGGGAGCCTTACCTCTGCCCACTGTCGCAGGTGGAAGAGGAGGAGGAGGACCAAGCTGCTGCTGCCTGGCCCCTCCGCCGCGCCCCTGCCTTCTCCCAGGGCCGCCGCTGCTACTGCCTCCTCCCAGAGCTGTCGCCGCTGCTGCTTGGTCCCTTCGCCACCGCCGCTGCTACTGCCTTCTCCCAGGGCTGCCGCTGCTACTGCCTGCTCCCAGCGCTGCCGCCGCTGCCGCTTGGTCCCCTGGCCGCCGCTGCTAGCAGAAGAAGAGAAGGAAGGGCAAGACCTCCGCCCCCCTCTTTCCTGTTCTGAGCGCAGAAGCAAAGGAGGAAGGAGGACCGGCCTCCCTGTTTTCCTCCCCTGCTGGTCGAAGAAAAGGTGGAGGAAGAAGGCCCACCGCCGCTGCCCCTGTTTTCTGTCCGATTAGCAGAAGAAGAAGAAGAGGACCGCTGGCCCCTTGTCCCTGTCCTGATCGCAGAAGGATGAGGAGGAAGAAGAAGACTGCGGTCTCCCCCTTGTCCCTGTTCTGATCACAGAAGGGAAGGAGGAGGGAGATTGCGGTCTCCTTCTCTCTGTCCACTTCCTCCTCTCCCATGCGATAACAGGGAAGGGCCAAATTATGGAAACCAAGGGAAGAAAGGGAAAGAAATAAAATAAACAGGGGGAAATATGCAAAAAGCCAAGTGCAAATGACCGGGACGATGTAAATGACCGGGACAGTGCAAATGACGGGACGGTGTAAATGACTGGGACGGGTCTTCAAATGACCGGGACAGGGTCTCCCCCCACTCCCTATAAAAGCAAGGGGGCGCCCCAAAGGAGAGAGGAGATTGGCTAGCTCCAAAGAAGCAAGGCTTCTAGACTGCAAGGCAGTCTAAGGAGAAGGGTCTGCAAGGCAACCCTAAGGAATATTGTGCAAGGCACAATACGCATTTTCTCAAGTTTTCTAAAAAAAAGGTCCATTGGGCTTGCTTATTGGGCATAAAATTCCTTATTGGGCCTAACTTGCTTATTGGGCCGGCATTTGATGTATCCTCATATGTGATAATGTTAATGGGCCTATTGGGCTAATTTTACAACCTTAGTCATGTTCAATAAGTATAATTACATACTATGTCACGTTTATTTCATACTCTTCACTAATCAATTTCTTAATTAAAATCAACCAATTTTTTGACAAACCTTAACAAAATATTCATAAACATTGTTGCTTAATTTATCATAACTTAAAAATAACAAAAAAGTCATGTTTCATATCATTTTGATCCACCCTAAGTTAATCCCTCTTTAAATCAAATAAATAAATGAAAACATTAATTTAATTCACATAATCATGATTTAAATAAATAAATCACGAAAATAATTAAATAAATGAAATCAATGATTTTAAAATAGACAAAATAAGAAAATAAATTTAAAAATCAATAAAAATGAAATAAATATCAGAAAAACTCCAAAAAATATATATTGCATGCTTGCAACTTTATTTTCTTTCATTGTGAGTTACACTCTTCTATTTCAAAGGGTTTGTCTGATGGTTAATCAAGGATGTCCAGCCTTTGTGCTGATATAATTAACACTAACCGAGTTAGTGGGGGAGGTCAAACCATGGAAGGAAGAATCGCTGGGATCGAGCCGAAATCGCTCGATCCCGGATCGATCGACCCCTAAGGATCCGATTCCGCCTTGAAGCCCTCCAAAATGACTGATTTCCGCTGGATCGACCCACTCAGCGGGATCTGAGTTGGATCGCTCGAGTCGACGGGATCGAACGATCCCGGCGCGATTCCGTCGATCCGGCCGGTTTAAGTTCGAATTTGAACTTAGCCGCCGGATCGACCCTTATCGGGCAAAGTCGATCGATCCGGCGTCGATCCGGCCCGATAAGGGTCGATCCGCTCGATCCGGCGCGATCCCCCCATAAGTGCGCCCCTTCCCACCAGGACACCAAAACCTGCAGGTTTTGGTGTCAAGGGAAGCACGCAAGGTGCTCCCCCTTCCCCCCCAGCTCCGGCAGCCTCCTCCACCGCCGCCGCCGGCCTCCTCCAGCTCCGGCAGCCTCCTCCCCAGCCGGCCTCCTCTCCTCCTCTTCTTCTTCTTCTTCTTCTTCTTCTTCTTTTTCTTCTCTTCTTCTTCTTCCTCTTCTTCTTTTTCTTCTAAACCCTTTGTTCTCTTTGAAGCTTCAAGAGTTTAGAAGGAGCACATCCAAGGGAGATCTTCTTGAGTAGATCTCAGGAGATCGTACTCAAGCAAGGAGAAGTGTTCTCTTTTAAGGTAATATATTTTTTTAATTTCGAAATTTAGTTATAAATTCTGAAAAATTGAAAACACATGTAGACATGTTTAATCTTCTTATATCTTCTTATTCTTCCCTAGATTTTGTCAATTAGGCAAAATCTCTAAATTTCACCCTAATTGGCTAATTAGGTTTAGAAATTGGGGCTTTTGTTGTATTAGCACAATTAGAAATCAATTAAGTGTTTCAATCACTTAATTGACTTAATCATGCCTTTGTTTGATCATGTACCATGGTTTTGCCGGCGGGGCGAATCGGCCCGATTCCCCTGAATCGGAGCAGATCAGGGGAAACCCGATCCCTGATTCGCCTATTCGCCCCGATTCCCTTATATAAATATAATATATATTAATATTATATCATATATGTAATACATATAATATATCTGCAAATATATAATCATATATATATATTATATATAATATACCCATGCGAATCGTGCGATTCGCACCGATTCGTGGAATCGGGGGCGAATCAGAGATCCGTTCGCTTCCAATTCCGATCGGCAAACCAGATGTAACTATTACTTTCATGAAATTAGAGAAAATCTCCAAATTTCACCTTAATTAGGGTTTGAAAATTGGGGCTTTTGTTGTATTAGCACAATTAGAGATCAATTAAGTGTTTCAATCACTTATTGACTTAATCATGTCTTTGTTTGATAATGTAACTATTTAATTTCGAGAAATTAGATAAATCTCTAAATTTCACCCTAATTAGGGTTATTATTAGATGTAATTATGTTTATAATTTTATACTTACACATGAATGTGTTTCTATTCTTAATTGTTATAGGATTAGCAATTATGGCTGATGAGGGCCACGAGGAAGAGCAGTCATCAGGCCCACAAGTACATTGGATGGAAACACGGTGTCCTTATTGACGTTGCCTCTAAGAGAGTGCGGTGTAACCACTGTGGGAAGGAAATGAATGGAGGCGTATACCGCCTAAAACAACACATTGCAGGTATTGGAACAAATGTAGTAAAATGCAAGCATTGTCCACGGAGTTAGTGAATGAGATGAAAGAGTACATGGCTGGAAGACAACAACAAAGAGGCATACGTATTCAACATCAAGAAGAACTGCATAAAGAGATTTCTGGGAAGGGAAAAAGTAAGGCTGCAATGAAAGGAAGACAAATTCCTTTTGATGTTGAGGACTCAGATGATACAGATTATGAGGATCTCTCACCTAATGAGAGAGAATATCGAGAAGGACTACGGCAGAGTCGGCGTGCTGCCATGTTAGAAAGTGACATGCGGAGGTTCCATAGTACAAGAGAAGGATCATCATCAGGGGCTAGTGTAACACGGCCACCGGCACCACCTATCAGGAGAGGTGGTTCAATGAGGGGAACGGGACCAACTAGTGGGCTTGACACATTTTTGCACAGGAAACCTTCATCAAAACAGCCTGGCATAAAGCATGCATTGAAAGGGGTAAAGGCCACAGCTGCTTCCGCCAAACATGCAGTTAAAAACATTGTAAAATGGTTTTTGCATGCAGGGGTCCCAGCCCATACAGCATCTAGTCCTTATTTCCAGACAATGATAGATTCAGTTGGTGAGGCAGGCCAGGTTTGAAAGCTCCTACACCAAAGGAGATTTATGGCAAATATCTTGAAGAGGAATTGACTGAGATAAAAGGATTGGGTGGCATCATTCAAAGATATATGGATGGCAAGAGGTTGTACTCTTATGTGTGATGGATGGACAGGAACAACAAGAAGGTCTATGATTAACTTTCTTGTATATTGCAGTGAGGGTACAATCTTCATGAAATCTGTAGATGCAAGTGGACAATAAAAATGCAGATTACTTGTTTAGGCTGATGGATGAGATGATTGATGAAATTGGCGAGGAAAATGTAGTCCAAGTTGTCACTGATAATGAAGCTAGTTACAAGGCAGCTGGAAGAAAATTGATGGTAAAACGACATCATCTTTATTGGGTCCCTTGTGCAGCACACTCCTTAGACTTGATGATGGAGGATATTGGGAAAGATAACATGTGCATGACTTGGTGTCCAAGGCGCAAATGATTACTACTTTTATTTATGGACACAATAGAATCTTACATATGATGAGAGAGTGCACAGATGGACATGACATAATTCGTCCTGGCCCAACAGATTTGCCTCACAATTTATTGCATTGGAGAGTCTGCATAAGTTTAGACATGAGTTGGCACTCTCTACACAGTTCTAGTACTTGGCACATGTGGCTACATTGAGAGAGGAATCCAGACATGTGCACATGAGATTTCTTGCTTGGTCATGACCATCGTTTTTGGGAGAGAATGTTGTATTATTTGAAGCTAATAGAGCCTCTAGTACAAGTGTTGAGGATGGTTGATGGAGGGACAAGAATGACATGGGTACTTATATGAGGCTATGGATAAAGCCAAGGAAAGGTTGAGAGAGAAGCATCCGCAGGCATATCAAAAATGGTGGAGAATTATTGATGCAAGATGGGTCCACACTCCACCACGATTTAATGCAGCAGGTAAATGTATTATATCTTTTGTGCATATTTCTTATTAGCATGAGTTGAATTTCTAACTTACTAGACATGTTTTTTACATATAGGGTATTTCTTTAACCCTAGCATCAATATAGTGATTCCCCTCACAATGATGGTGAGGTGCTCCAGGGGACAATCAATGTCATCGGGAGATTATCTAGGAGCATGGACGAAAGAATAGATGCTATGATAGAGGTACGGCCAAGTTAAAAACTTCATTCCATTTTCATGTATTCAATATACTTTTGGAGTTACACTTAGCAACTGTATTATACTGTAGATGGACAGATTTAAACTGAAGTTGGACATCTACAGAGATTATGATGTTAAAGAAGCAGTGACCAGAATGGGTCCGGGTAAGAACTTCAGACTTAAGCTCATGCTTACTTCATAACAAATGACAAATCACTTGTATTATGTGCTAATTCATTGTATTTTTTTTTTGTAGGTGAGTGGTGGGTTATGTTAGACTACAAGACTGGTCAAAGAAGTCCACTTGCAAGGATTGCTATTAGAGTACTCAGTCAGACCACTTCATCTAGCCAGTGTGAGAGAAATTGGAGCACTTTCTCACTTATTCACACAAAAGTGAGGAACAGTTGAGTGCAACTAGGCTAGAGAAGTTGGTCTATTGCCACTACAATATGAGGTTGAAGCTGAAATGCATTAAAGATAGACAAAAGAAGAGCGAGGCAAGGCTAATGACTTTTGCAGGTAGTCATTGGGAGCAACGTTTTGCAGAGAGGGAAGCATTATCATCTCAAATTGATGTTGATGAGTTATTTGATGAGGAACACCACAAATGCATGGGTGGAAACAAGACAGGAAAGGGATGTTCCAGAATTTGACCCTCGCGATTGCTCATGGGCGGAAGGAGAATTGGATGGAGTAGAGGCTCGAGATCCAGAGCTTAGGGTAAGTGAGGACCAACCTCTCACCCTCGGTCCTCTCTTCTCTCAGCCACGACACTCAGCTATCTTGCCAGAGACATCTAGAGTGCCTCCCACTCAGCCTGCATTAAGAAGAGCTGCAACAAAAAAGAAGAGTTCAAAAACCATAGAGCTAGAAAAAAGAACATATACCAGGCAAAAAAAGGAAAGTGCAGCAACCAATTCGTAGTGATGACACCACACAAGATCAAATGATGATGATGATGATGATGATGATGTGATGATGATGATGATGATGATGATGGGGCTGCCACTGGGGCCACAGGAGCTGGCCAGGGATATGCAGGAGCAAGATATACTGGGGCCACAGGTGTAGGGCTTACTGAAAGTTATGTACCAGAAACAGAACATCAGGGAGCGGAGGAGAAGGACAAGGGCATGGACAAGGGGGATATGAAGGACAACAACATCATGCAGCCTATGAGTGGCCACCTGGGAGCCAAACTATAGTTCAGGGTCTACTCATATACCTGCATTTCAGCCTCCCATTTTACCATACTCAGATATAGTAGCTCACCTTATGGAGTACAAGGAGGATGGGGACCTTGGCCTTCACAAGAACAAGAGCCTAGTGGCCCTAGTGAAGCAACAAGTACATACAAACCGCTTGGTATATGGTGTCCAGCTCCATCACAATCTGGAGAAAGCTCAAGTCAACAATTTACACCAAGAGGGATTCAAATGGGTATGCATGATTTAGCATTCTCTCTTTGGTTAGCTACCAAAACCCAAATGATGGTGGCTCATCTATGTCTGGAAGTGGATGGAAAGATTATTAGTCTTCTATCAAATGTAAGTTACATGTACAATGTCTTAAATTTCATGTTTTATGTACTATGAATGCATGTATAATTGATTTTTTTATGCAAATCTTAGTTCTTTCAAAATATCAGATTTTTTCTGTTTTTTTCCTGAATTTCCTGATTTTTCTGATTTTTTCCTGAATTTTCCTGCATTTTTTTCCAAAAAAAATAACATTTTATAGTCTGGCCGATCCAGGATCGGCCAGACTTCCCTTGGGTCCAGCGATCCTTCGATCCGATCCGATCCAGGATCGAATCGACCAGGGTCGATCCCGATCCTGATCCTGCCTTCCATGGGTCCAACGAACTAAATACGACCATGTCCATGTAAATATAAAGCCAATAAATCAAATCAATCCAAAAGATAAAATTTTAAAAGTTTTAAAAAATGGTTCTCACACACCCTCCCCGAAATGACAATCTATTCATTTGCAACAACCCCTTCTCCAGTGATCCATGTTTGAAAATACATGAAATGAGAAGAAAGAAAACAGTAATAAGATTGCAAATAGGACCATCTCCAGCATATCAAAAACAGATCTAGAGAAGAAGGAAAAAGAATGCAACGAAACCAAAAAAAAAAAGTTTCTGCAAAAATCAATTAATTATTTGAAAAAAAAATCACTAAACTATTCAGGTTAATCGTATGAACCTTTCAATTAGTGATGTATGTTTTTTGATCCCTATTGTATTGAACAATATTTTGATGATATGTTCATAGGATCTGAATGTTTTCTGAAGAGTGTTCCAACAGCTCATTTATTAATTGAAAAAAGCACACAAGAACCCAAGAGAACGGATGTTGGGCTTTTGAGATGTACCAAGATGACAGATTAAACATACACCAAGGAGTGCCCCAAAACCATCGGGCTGCTTTGATAACAGGATAGAACTTGAATAAGGTGAGTTGTTGCGGTCCATTCTACCTTTTAGCTTTGGTAAGAAGAATGAGTTATTTAAGGTTAGAATGTGTTGTTCCTAGAATAACTAGATATACAATGTGAGTTAGACGCCCAATTACTTATTCTGCCTAGAATAGGTTTACATTTTAATCTTTTATATATATTCTACTTTTGACATATCTTATCTACTTTATTTTTGCTATTCTAGAACACACAACTATATTGTTTAACACAGCAAAATATTTCTTATTTTGTTACAAACAGTCTGCATATGTAAGTTAAACCAGCAAACTCAACTGATTACCAAAGCAGCCATCGTGAGACAAACTTCTGCCAATTACATAATGATTGGAACAGGTTGAGACTGAATTTAAGGCCTTGATTCCTATTGTTATTAACATTGTAAAAGAAAATCCCAATAAAAAATGGATAAAAACAAACAAGAAAAGGCTGCCTTTTCACAAATAAAAAAATAGGCTTGCCATAAGAAATTGAGGGATAATACAAGTCATGAACACTATCCACTTTCAAAAAAAATTACAAGTCATGCACAATTAAGTTTCAGTCAAGCACCAATAATAGGATGTAACGGATAACAAAAAAATAAATGAAAGATAGACTGCTGTTGTTATGATAATGTCGTGTGCCAACATGCAGCTTGTATGAAACAAAGGAGATTTTACTTTATGCAGGCGTGGGAATTTTAGACATAAAGGAACAGATGTAGACAGAAAGAGAGAATAGCATTTATAAACTGGAATGAAAAATCCAAACTAAAGAACCTTACCCAAGGTTGAGAAGACCAGCAACAGTGCTGATACCAATATCAAAATCAACTTTTGGCTGTACAATAAAGTTCCCTTCCCTTATAGGCTGATGCATTAACAATGAAGAACAATCAAGGTGTATAACATAAACTGCCAACCAATGTAAAGGATGAAGGAAGAAAAAAACAGCTACCAGAAAACATTGTTGAAATGAAACAATAGGCTACCTCACGAATCAATAGTGCAAATCTTCCCTCACATATTCGAACCCTTATGCAATCACTTTCTGCCATTTTCCCATTCAACCGTGTACCAGGAAGCTTCAAGTATATATCAGTGAAATTTTGAACTGAGCTGCAGACTTTTCCAGAGTCGAGCACCTTCAATATATCTTGAAATGGAACCTAATTTGTAAAAACACCAAGTTATAACAGCATGCACAACAAACTCTCATGAAGAATAGTCATCATCAGGTATCTCATAGTTTACCAGTTACCTGCTTGCTACTTTTCAAAACAAATAGAGAACTTTCAGGAGAGAGAACAGGATCGAAGTCATTCCGAATCTTCAGCTGTGGCAGGCAAAAGAATGAAATCTTCAGCTGAAAGGCCACTCAAAAAGCAAATTTAAAGATGTCCAACCAGAGACTACACAATGTTAACAAAGCAGATAGAAAGTACTCATGAAGTTATGGATTTAGACAAAAAGAGGGGGAAAACCATGTACCAACATGTGCATGCACAAGATGTGGCTCAATGTACTGCTGGAACATTGGGAAAACTGTTTTCATGATCATATTCTGTGAAATAAAGCACCCTGCTTGGTTCTTGTCTCTCTGCACTCTTGCAATCAGATGTGAATGGACACCACCGACCTGAGTTATGCCAAAATAATAATGTTAGAATGGACCGTAGTATTCTGTAAAAATTTAGAGAGTTTAAACAGGTTTTGAGGCTTACAACAGCTATCCATAGATCAAGTGATTTTCGTATCTCCGGATGCAATGCATAAACCCCTTCAAAGATGACCTGAGCAAATTGAACAGCTGACTGAAAGGAATAAAAGAGATTATGGTCTACTTTGAGTTAAAATAGGAGGCCAAAAGCATTACTAACTGATGAGGACCAAGATGCGGAATGGCAACCACGAAGGAGTTGCAGACAATGCAAGCCAAGCCACGGTTATCTAGATTAGTTTTCATTTGATGTTTAATACTTGTTTAGTATTTACTTTTGAGATTGAAGACATATTTGCTATTAGAGAACCCCACAGTATGGCTGTTACTTTTGTTATTTATATAGTATGAGGTGTAACCCTTTGAAGAAAGAAAGAAAACCCCAGCCGCTGCGATGGCCTTGCGCAACCACTTCTGGTGTGAAGCCTCCCCTAATGTCTTGTGTGTTTTTTTCTTTTATTCCATCTTCCCACCCATTGTCCTACAGATCTTCTTCTCCCCTCCATTAGCTTCTTCCTTCTTTCCCTTTTTTTGTCTTGTTCCTCTTGTCAACTTTTGGAAGCCACCAAAGAATGAGGAAGCACCCAGCCGCCCTGCTATTGGGTAATCCACTTCAAAGAACCAAGTAAAGGTGCTGCTGTTGTCCACTGCCAGGTTAATCCCAGTGTACAATGAACAAGGTGAATTCTTACCCCTGTTCTAGTTATTTCTGAAAGCAATTTCTGAACACAAGTGCTCCTCAAATCTCACGTGGAAACCTTAGTTAGGGTGCCTTGTTGATTCCTAAATATGCTCAGTTAAGGTAGTCAATCCTGCCATTTATTTGCTGATTGCTTCATCTAAAAGAGGAAATATTAGCCAACCATTAGGGGTTAAATCCACAAAAAATCAGGGAGTCATTGAGAGTTAAATTCCTGGAATTTGCTTGAATTATGCTTTAGGTTCATATTGCTTGCAGGGTAATTATTTTATTTCTGTCTTAAAAAAAACATGTTGGTTGGATTACACTTGGTCCTGCATCATATTTGGTTCCTCATTTACTTGTCAGTTGTCCCAACAAAAAAAAAAAAAAAAAATCAGCATACATTTGCTTGTGGCATCACATTTGCAGTTGCATAGGTGTGTCATCACCCACATCCCAACACACAAGCCCTGTTCTAGTGTCTATCTTTCGGTGGCAATCGGACAATCTAATTGGAGTCATGACTCGTAGGACAGATGGCCCTGTTGATGATGATCTCACCAATAGGATGAACCGATTGGAGACCCATTTTGATGATTTGTCCCAATCACTCCAGACAATGGGCGACAATATCCAGTTATTACTTAGGGGTCCACAGGATAGAAATGAGAGACATCAAGATAGGCATGAGGGACATTACAGACCACAAAGAAATGCACATCATCAAGCACCTAGAAATAGGAGTCCATCTCAGTCGAGTAGCCCACCTTCAGTGCGAGGCCCTTGCCGAGCACAAAATCACCATTGGGATGATGACCATAATGATGGTGGAGATGATTGTAGGAGACAATGTCCACATAGTCCTGCTCTTGAGTTCAACCAGACAGTTAGGTTAGAGATACCTAGCTTTGATGGGAGGTTAGACCCCAAGGTTTTCCTTGACTGGTTGACTGACATGGATCAACTCTTTGACTGGTATGGGATGCCAGAATGGGAGACAGTGCATTTTGCCAAGACGAAGCTCACAGGATCTGCCAAAATTCATTGGCTGAATCTGGAAAGGCAGCTAGAGCGCCTTGGTCAGGAACCTATTACCTTGTGGGTTGTGATGAAAGAGAAGTTGAAGGAAAGGTATCTCCCAGTCTCCTATAGGGACAGATTGATGGATCAGCTTCTTTCCCTTCGTCAGGGTTCCCTATCTGTGGCCGAGTACATGAGGCAGTTTGATGAGTTGGTGGCACAATGTGATCTTCACGAGGATGCTTGTATGACCTTGTCTCAGTTTCGTACTGGATTGAGGGTTGAGCTTTGACGAGAGCTGATGCCACATACCATTGACTCTATTGATCAGGCCTTCCAGTTGGAGTATGAGCAGTATCTTAGGCTGACTTCTACTAAGAGGTTCTCCCAAGCTGGGGTGGTTTCAGCACAAAAATCTCTAGATGGAGACCAACAGTGGAGGAGTGGGACATCTGGACAGGGTTTTCCACCCTATAGGCAGCAGCCCCTTGAGGATGTTAAGGATAAGAGGGTTTCCATAGAGGGTTATAGAGGAGCAGACGCTTGTTTTCGATGCTAGCAAAAGGGTCACCGTGCCTGTGAGTGTCCCAAGAAGAACCTCTAACTAGATTTTACCCCCGAGACCCCAGTGGATGATGACAATAAGGAGTTATATACTACCCAAGTGATGTTCCTACTGATGATGAGGACTTTGAGCTGGATGAGGATATCCAACATGAGTGTGATCAGATGTTTGATAGCTCGAGAGAAGAGTGATGAGAATTGGAGGCACACTTCCATTTTCACCCTTACATCAACTGTGGGAATAAAGCATGCAAGGTGATTATTGATGGTGGCAAAGTGTGATCTCTCAGGATGCTGTTACTCGATTCGGGTTTTGGTCCGTTCCACACCCGACACCTCATAAGGTGGCTTGAGTAGATCGCACCACAATCTCCATCACTGAGAGGTGCTTGGTGCCTCTCGAGTTTCTAGCATACCGGGAGGATGTTTGGTGTGATGTTCTGGCGATGGATGTGTGGCACATGTCTTGTTAGGGAGGCCATGGATTTATGATCGTGATGTCACTCATTATGGGAGATCCAACACCTACATATTTGTCTACAAAGGAAGAAGGATCAAATTGCTCCAGGACCACTATGGACACGGGAATTTTCTTCTCTTTATTTCCTCCCCCCCCCCCATCATAGTATGGGGAAGTTCGTTTCATTTATCTTGTTTTTGACTTTGTGTTGCGGGGCGTGCCAGCCTGCCTGCCAGCAGAAGTAAGGGTCTGCGCAATGCAGAGAGAAAGATTTTTATATATCCGTGAAACGGAGGAGTGCGCCGTGTTTTGATCTGAACTTCATTGATTTCGTGCCTTTTAATCATCAGGCGATTGGGGGGGGGGGTGGCTGGACCCCTGTCTCCATCGATCGGGAATCGATGTTACATTTACATCAAGTTAAAAGCCTTAGGTGTCGTATTTAACACCTGTTTCAACCCGAATACCATTCATAGCATGGGCGAGAGAATATATGCATCTGTAAGAAAATTTCAAGACAACATTTTTTGCTTTGTTTATTTTGAACAGAATGAGTCCAAGTTTGAAAATAGGGTTGTCTTTTTGAAAAGAGTAGGAGTTTCCTTTGTGCAACTTGTCATGTGGCTTGTCAATGGGCAGGAATATGCCCGTGTTAGCGAAATTATTTATGAGTATATATCGTTTCCAGAGACAGATCTTAGTGAAATGTATGCATATAAACATAGTTATGAACATACGAGTAAATTTTAGGACGTAATTCCATTTAGACGGAGTGTCCTTAAGGAAATATATACACATAATTATACTTACATGGATATGTTCCGGGTAGAACCCTGCGTGGGCAGAGTTCAACTCAGGATTCATATCCGTATGTCATAGACTCACAATTATAGAGTATGTATTTGAGGAGAATTTCTGTTTAGACAGAGTTTCCTCAAGAAAAATATGCATATAAGCATGAGATTATGATTATACAGATATGCTCTTGAGCAGAATCCCTGCTTGAGCAGAGTTCTCCTCGAAGGAATATATGCATGTGAGTACAAGGCATCTAAATGTTCGTACCCATAGAGTCTTGCTCGATATGGAGGCATTTAGAGCACAAACATACAAGGATATTTAAATACCATATGTTCATAGAGACTGCTCGATATGAACAGTATTTAAATCCCAGAATCCCCACAGAGACTTGCTCGATGTGGGGTATAAAATATACCAAGAGAGAGAGATACAAAGGGTGTTTAAATTCTATGTCCATAGAGACTTGCTCGATATGGACGGTATTTAAACCCTGAATCCACACAGGACTTGCTCGATGTGGGGTATAAATATACCAAGAGATAGAGATACAAAGGGTGTTTAAATACCAATATTCCATAGAGACCTGCTCGATATGGACGGTATTTAAACCCTGAATCCCACAGAAGACTTGCTCGATGTGGAGTATAAAATATACCAAGAGAGAGAGATACAAAGGGTGTTAAATACCATATGTCCATAGAGAACTTGCTCGTATGGACGGTATTAAACCCTGAATCCCCACAGAGACTTGCTCGATGTGGGGTATAAAATATACCAAGAGAGAGAGATACAAAGGGTGTTTAAATACCATATGTCCATAGAGACTTGCTCGATATGGAACGGTATTTAAACCCCGGATCCCCACAGAGACTTGCTCGATGTGGGGATATGGCGCGAGGGAGATGTCGGAGCCGTATACGATGGCAATCTCCCGCTCTTTTCCGTTTATCAGGCACTCCTCACTCCATATGAACAAGGAACGAACCAATACCTTCACACCAAACCAAAGAATTGGAAGAACGGATGGAAGGAGATTTGGAAAGACAGAATTTGCTGTTCCTGGAGCTTGATTCAGAACAAGGGGTGTTTTTACAAAACTTGGGGACTGGTTTACAAGGCTTGGGAGATTGCAACCAGCAGGGATTTTTGGTGGGACTGGTTTACAAGGAGTGGGAGTTTCTGAGGGTTTTTGCACTTATGGGGACTGGGTTTTTTCCAGCATAGGGGGGGGTTTATGGGGCTTTCTGCTCTCATTTCAGAAGGAGGGGGTGCCTCCTTTTATAAGGGATGGCTTCTCCTCCCCTCCCTGCATAAACAGGGAAGGAGGGGGGAGAACCACCATTCGGTTGGGGGGAGCACCCCCAACCTGTTTTACATTAAACAAGTTGGGGGTGTGAGCACCCCCCAACCTGTTAACATAAACAGGTTGGGGGTTCCCTCCAACCTATTTTATATTAAACAGGTTGGGGGTGTGAACCCCCCAACCTGTTTGGGGGTTCCCTCCAACTGTTTTATATAAAATCGGTTGGAGGGGAGCACCCCCCAACGGTTTTATATTAAAAGGTTGGAGGGGGCCTCCCCTCAACCTGATTTATATAAAACCGGTTGGAGGGGGAGCACCCCCAACCGGTTTTATGTTAAAAAGTTGGAGGGGGGGCCTCCAACCTGTTTAATATAAACAAGTTGGAGCCTCCAACCGCCCTCTCTTCTCCCATCCCCTTAGACCTAAGGGGTGTCTTGAAATGGGGGGAAGGATTGCCTATAAATAGGCCATGAGGGCCTCATTTGGGGGGGACTGATTTGCTGAAATCGTCTTGCTCGGAGTTTTGCTTGGCGAAAAGTTGCATTGCTCTTTGGAGCTTTGTCGCCGCTGTTCTTGTGCTTGTACTTGTACTGTACTTGGTCTTTAGGGACCTGTCGTGTATTGTATCTCACAGTGGTTTCATGGACCTTGTGCTGCCGGATTTGTTCCGTGTTGTATTTGTATTTGTATTTGTCACTTGGTCTATAGACCTCATGCTGCTGGATTTTTCTTTCATGCCATATTTGTAATTCAATGTTTAGTACAAGGCGTTAATTTCTTCCGACTTGTTCGGAGATTAACGCGGCCTGAAGAGTTGTTGGTTTATCCTTGAAGGGAAGTACCAGGATGTTGTCTGTAACTTTTTGGGGTTCAACAAACCACCCAAGAAATTGAAGGGTTCTGCAAGCTCAGAGCCAGGTCATGCCTCTGCCTTTCTGAAGAGCCTGAAAAGCCTCTCCACATCATCACACCTAGGCAACTCATACCTGAGGTAGAGGAACCAGAAGAGATGTATCTTTTGGTAGTGAAAGAGGTGGAAGAACCCTTAGATTGTGATCACAGTGAGATTCCTAAGGAGGTCTGACATGTACTTGCGAAGTTTAGTGATGTTACCCCTGATGAGTTGCCTCCTATGAGGGATGCCATTGGCCTAGTCCCTGGGGCTCCTTTGCCCAATCTTCCCTATTATCGTATGCCACCCAGTGGACATGCTGAAATGAGTAAGCAGGCAGGTGAGTAGTTATGGAAAGGCTTTTACCGGGAAAGCCTTAGTCCTTGTGCAGTGCCTGCTTTACTCACTCCTAAGAAAGATGGTAGTTGGAGGATGTTCATAGACAGTCGAGCAATCAACAAAATCACCACTAAATATCAATATCCGATACCAAGGCTAGATGATATGCTCAACATGACGACTTGGGCAAAAGTATTTTCCAAGCTTGATCTGAGAAGCGGGTATCATCAAATCCGCATTCGCCTTGGTGATGAATGGAAGACTACCTTTACAACAAGGGATGGTCCTCTATGAGTGGCTGGTCATGCACGTCGGGTTGACCAACGCACCTAGCATTTCATGTGATTTATGAATCAGGTGCTTAAGCCATTCATGGTCATTTTTGGTTGTATATTTTGACGACATATGATCTACAGTCAGACCCTAGATCACATCATTCATTTGAGGAGGTGATCCTTGTCCTCAGACAAAGAAGTTCCACGTCAATTTGAAGAGGTGCACTTTTATGAGCTCTAGAGTCATCTTTCTAGGGTTTGTAGTGTCGTCAGAGGGGTGTATCGGCTGATCCAGAAGGTTAAAGAGATTAGAGAGTTGCCAGAACCTACCGATGTCCATCAGGTTTGCAGTTTCCATGGTCTAGCCACATTCTATCGCTGATTCATTAAGGGGTTCAGTACCATTACAGCTCTCATCACTGATTGCATCAAGAAATGGGAGTTTGTATGCACCAAGGCTGCTTCGAGGGCTTTTAGGGAGATGAAGGAGAGGATGATGGAAGCCCCAGTCTTACGTCTTCCTGATTTTTCCAAATTCTTCGATGTATCTTGCAATGCATCTGGCGTGGGTATAGGTGGAGTCCTTACGTTACATTTTTAAGTGAAAAATTGAATGATGCAAAGCAACGGTATTCCACCTACGACAAGAAATTTTATGCGGTAGTGCAATCCTTGTTGGTGACATTATTTATTACCACAAGAGTTTGTTTTACACAGTGACCATCAGGCTACAGTACTTGCATTCCCAGAAAAAGTTAGGGCCCTGACATGCAAAGTGGGTTGAGTATCTCTAGGAGTACACATTTGTTCTCAAACATAAGGCTAGAATGGACAACAAACCTGCTAATGCTCTGAGTCGTCACATTACTCTTTTGCATACCCTCAATGTGAAGGCAATAGGGTTTGAGTGCATCAAAGATCAGTATGCGAATTGTCAGAGGGACATTCCTCATTGCATGCAAATCTCCTACAAGATGGCTATTTGTTTCGAGGGTTTCAGATGTGTCTTCCTAGCACTTTGTTGCGAGATTTTTGTCATCTGGGAACTGCATGTTGGAGGTGCTTCAGGACATTTTGGGTGTGACAAGACCATTGCCATGGTGGAGGATATGTTCCATTGGCCTAGCCTCAAGCAAGATGTCGCTAGAGTTGTTAACCAGTGCAGGACTTGTCAACTAGCAAAGCAACGGAAGCGAAACACTAGCGTTAAACACACCACTTCCAATTCCACATGAGCCTTGGCAAGACATCAGTATGGATTTCGTCCTAAGGTTTCCACGTACTGCTAGAGGCCATGATTCTGTCTTGTTGTAGTGGACTGCTTGTCAAAGATGGTACACTTATTCCTTGCAACAAAACAGCTGATGCATCTCATGTGGCTAAGATTCTTGAGAGAGGTGGTTAGACTGCATGTCTACCTAATCTGTAGTGTCCGATCGTGATGTGAAACGTCACTACTTTTGGAAAACATTGTGAAAAATATTGGGCACCAAGCTCCAATTTTCATCTGCCTATCATCCCCAAACTGATGGTCAAACTGAGGTGGTCAATAGGAGTCTAGGGGATTTGTTGCGAACTGCGATGTGTAGTGGGAGAACATCAGACAAGTTGGGATCTGGTCTTACTTTAATGTGAGTTGCTATAATGATTCTGTCAATCGTTCCACTAACCGAAGTCCATTGAGATAGTCATTGGCTGCCACCCTAGGAGAACTATGGACCTCGGTCCCCTTCCCACAGGGTCTCATCCTTCAGAGCACGTAGAGTCTTTTACACATTTCATTATGATTTGCATGCTGAAATTCACAGAAAAATTAACCTTAGCAACATGCAATATAAATCTTCTGCAGATATTCATCGTAGATGTTAGGAATTTTTTGAAGGAAACATGGTGATGGTGAGGGTGAGGCCAGAGAGATTTCCTAAGAGTGGGCAGTGCCACAGAGTACGGGTCCATATAAAATTGTGAGCGAATAATGCGTATGTGCTTGATCTTCCTTCAGATATGGGAATCAGCCCTATGTTTAATGTGGAGGTTTGGTACCCTATCAAGAGCATGTTGAGCCATCACCTCCTTCCATAAGTCCTCTACCACCCACACTGTTTCCCACTCACAGCCCTACTCACCCCCAGTTCTTTCTACCCCACCACCCCCTATTTTGCTCACTACACCTATACAATGCGATGAGATTAAGGCTATGCTAGATGATCAAACAGTTGTCACACCCGCTGTGACTATCAAAAATATCTTGTTCAGTGGAAAGGACGACCAACATCTGATTGTACTTGGATCACCAGTGAGCAGTTTCAGGCTTTCAGCTACTTGACCCTGCTTTGTTTGAGAAGTACAAGAGTCTTGATTCACCAGAGGCAAATTTCTCCAAGCCGGGGAGATGATGGGGACCAAGATGTGGAATGGCAACCACGATGGAGTCACAGACAATGCAAGCCAAGCGACCATTATCCAGATTAGCTTTCATTTGCTATTTATACTTGTTTATTTTTTTTTCAAAAGTGGATAGCACCACTAATTATATTAGAGGAGAAAAGGATGTACATGTATGATAAATCAAAACCTAATACAAAAAGAAGCTCCACAGCTAGCCAGATAGTCCCCTATTAACTCCCCATCAGCAAAAAGAGAGAGGAGTTATAACCATCTCCATTACATAAGAGTTTAGCCCACAAAAACACTTTATCTTTCAAAACAGAAAATAAAGTATCCTCAGACCTAGCTTCCCTCCGAAACACCATGTTGTTCCATTTAGTCCAAAGTGCCCAAAGTGTAGCGTGAAGAATAAGCCACCAAAATTCTCTCTCACTCTTGTTAGCTCAAGCTCTCCTCCACTGTGAGAAGAGTTGCTAAACCTACTCACAGTGAGGCAGAGAAATATGCAACTTCTGCCCCAACCTCTCCCAAATTCCCCTAGCATAAGAACAATCAACAAAGATGTGGTTGAGGTCTTCTTCTGCGTTCCCACACAATGAGCAAACTGAAAATATATGATTTAAGAAAACCTGCAGCCTATCACTCCAAACCAAGACCTTAACCTTGAGAGGGCTTTTAGATGCGCAAATGGACTTAGCTGCAGTATGACGAGTCCCCCCATCAACGATGATAGCATAGGTAGACGTGACTATGAATGCCCCATTCTTCTCCCATCTCCAAATCCACATATCCCTTCTTCCCTGGGTTGGGTGATGATCTACGAGGAGAGAAAGAAGCTGTTGTAACTGAATTGACTCCTCACATGAAAGATTTCTAAAAATAGATGCCCAAGTACTCCCGGGTACATGAAAATCAAACATCTGCTCCACAATATGGTAAGCAAGTTTAGAAATAGGAACCAACGAGGGGAAAGAGTCTTTCAGAGTATAGTGCCCACACCATCTGTCCTGCCAAAATAAGGTAGAGTGTCCATCACCCAAGGCAACCCTCAGGCTAACCCTGGTAAAGTCCGCAGACTGAAGAATGCCCTTCCCAATAGGGGAGACATTATACATCTGTAGCGGAATAAGGTTCCAAACTCTAGTCAACCAATAATATGTATGCGTGATAACCTTTCACCACAAACCCCCTTCCTCAGATCCAAGTCTCCACAACCATTTGCAAAGATAAAGCACTAGATTAAAACTCTTAATATTCTTGATACCCAACCCACCTGCTTCTTTGGGTTGACAAATTCTACCCTAAGCAATATTATGCCACCCTCTAGCTGCTCCCCCACTCTCATGCCAAAAAAATGTTGCTTGAATAGACTCCAATTTTTTGGCCACCGACATGGGAATCCTGAAAAATGAAAATAGACATATAGTATATAGGCAAACTATCCAAAACCGATCTACATAACACCAGCCTACCTCTATAAGATAGCAGTTTCGTCTGCCATTATGCAAGCGTGTTCTCAAATCTCTTTATAACTCCTTGCCAGTCCCTACACCTTAATGACCCTAGAGGTTGGGGCAGGCCCAAGCATGGTTTGGCGCATCAGAGCGAATCGGCCCGATTCGGGCGAATCGATGCGAATCATAGCTTTCTTGATGCGCGAAACCATCGATTGCCCGGATCCGACCCTTTAGGCGAATCGAAACCGATTCGCACGATCCAATCCGATACTGTGCAAATCGGGTTCGATTCGCCCGACACCCTTAAGGGTGTCAACCGATGCGCTGCGAAAGGGACTGTACAGTCCCGATTCGCAGCACAGCAGACCGGAGCCCTCTTTCTCCCCCTTGTTTTCACTTTTTCTTGAAAAAAACAAACCTAGATCTCCATGCCAAAACACTTGGGGAGAGTTCCTACATGAGTTTCAACTGATTTGGAGGCATTCAAACCTTGTTCTTCAAGTTTTTTAGAGTTTCTACAAGGTTTGAAGGTAAGCCATCATATTCCTTCATTTTTTTTTTATTTTTTCTTGGTGTATGACTTAAATCTTGATGGGAAATGATGTTGCAAGTGATTGGTGTACACTTGCAACCATTTCTCATCAAGATCTACAAGTTTTTCATGTAGATTTGAAGATTTTCCCTAAATTTGAATTTCTGAATAAAATTTTTAAAAATATAAAAAAAACTGAAGAACCAAAATTTGATAGCAATATTCTATATAACTTCTAAATCATGGTTAGAAATTGATTCCATATGGAGCTAAAATTAATTTGTGTTTCTATATGGCTAATAAATGTTTTAAAATTTACAAAAAATAAATAAATTTTGAAAATTCACAAACTCTCTACAGAGGTGTGAATGGAGTTGTATGATGTCCATGGAAAAAAATTATCTACACCATGTGAGAACATTTTCTTTTAGTGTCCGAATTTCAAAATTCAAATATTTGTGTTAATATATTTAATTTCTATTTGTCCCTCCAGATGGCACCAAGGAAGAGTTCTAGTGATAATATTGGGTGGCAGCATGGCACCATGTTGAGCAGTAGACACAACTTCAAGTGCAATTATTGTAACTTTACGAGACAAGCATGTGGCGTCTACCAGTTGAAGAAGCACCTTGCAGGTGGCCAACTAGAAGGCTACCATGACGTGCAGTGTTGTAAAATGGTGCCAAGTGAAGTTAAAAACTTGTGATTGAACACCTTAGACATGTTCGAGCTGAGACTGCAAGAAAGAGGGCGGATAAGGAGATGCAGGAGAGGATCATATCAGAAAGGGAACGAGATGAAGACATTGAAGATGAAGTAGAAATGTACGCAGAATATGTGCAAGAAAGGCGGGCCAGAGCAGAGCTGAGGCATGGGAAGTTGACCAAAGGGCAGCCTACAGAGTCAGTTTTCAGGGAGCTCAGCATGAGGTTGGCAGTGGCTCAGGGGTAGGGGGTGTCGGTGGAAGTCAGTCCCGTCAATTTTCTAATGTGGGGGATTACTTCACTCGGCCCCTGTCACACAAGAACATGGATGGCAAAATAAGAGACCCACAGGTGTGCAAATAGAGGAGGTGGACCCTTATGTGTATCCTAGGGAGCATGGCAAGCAGACTAGGATTGAGGATGCATACAACCAGCAGGGGCCGAAATACGAGGTGGGTCAAGCAGTTGCAAAGTGGTGGCACCATGCAGGGTTACCATTCAATGCAGCGAATAGTCCTTATTACAAAACCGCAATATAGGAAGTTCAACGTGCAGGGCTACATGTGCAACCTCCTCCAGCTAGGGACTTGGCTGGGAGATATCTTTAGGAAGAAGTTGATGAGATCAAGTCCTATGTTGACAGCTTTAAGAAGAAATAGGAGAAGTATGGTGTCACATTGATGTGTGATGGTTGGTCGGGCACCACTAGAAGCAACCTCATCAATTTCCTCGTGTATTGTGATAGACAAGTCTTCTATCACAAATCTGTTAACGCATCAAACAGAGTACACAACTACAAATCCATTGTGAGTTTGATGCGGGACATTGTCGAGGAGATTGGTGAGCAATACATTGCGCAGGTGGTGACTAATAATGGCTCTACCTACAAAAAAGCAGGAGAGGAGTTGATGAAGATTTATCCTCATCTTTACTAGAAACCATGTGCAACCCACTGTGTTGATTTGATGCTGAAAGAGATTGGGACACTGCAACCCGTCAAGATAGTGGTGGATGCGGGACAGAAGATTACAAGGTTCATCTATAATCATCATGTTGTCTTGGCGTGGATGAGAGAGTCCACAGGTGGAGAGTTGTTGAGGCCGACTGTCACCGCTTTGCAACAACCTTTGTCGCATTACAAAGCCTATTGAAGCACAAGGATGGATTGAAACGAGTGATACAGGGATGCAGAGCACTTTTGCAAGAAGATCGGATAGAAAAGAGGTAGAAGGCATCATCAACAGCACGAATTTTTGGGATTGGGTGTTCAAGCTAGTTCAGATCATTGAACCTCTATATGAAGTATTGAGGGTGGTTGATGGGGATAGGAGACCTTCTATTGGTTTGGTGCACGCAAAGCTTGAGGCCGCGAAGAAGAAGATCCGCAAAGTGTTCCCTCGATATGCACACTTGGTCCTAGACATTGTTCAAGATAGGTGGGACCGGCAGATGAGTAGAGATCTACATAAGGCAGGTGAAGAAAATGTTGATATTTGTAAGTTATAATAATTTGTATGATGTATTGTATTTTGCCCCCATGATTTTATACGTCAATTGCAGCATATTATCTCCACCCTGCTTACCATTACACGTACGAGCTGGCATATGAGGATAACTTGACGGCTGCTTTTACAAGAGTTGTTGAAAGATTGTTAAGAAGTCCTCTACAAGCAGCGGACGCCATTGATGAGGCAAGTATAGCGTTATCAACTTCCATCCATTTTATGCATGATCAATCTAATGTATGTATGATCAATACATTTTATGCAGATGAAGAGCTTTCAGGAGGCTATCGGGGGGTTTGTTGAGCCGTCTGCCATTGCTGGTCAGAAGCGTGCTGAGGGTGGTAATATGCTTTCCCTTTCATTTATTGTTATTGCAACTTGATGGAAAGGGCAAATTGAGTATCACTAACTTGGTTGCAGCTGATTGGTGGTTTAATTTTGGGCATACTGTGCCAACATTGAGAAAAGTTGCAGTGAAGATCTTATTGCAGACAT
This sequence comes from Colocasia esculenta, assembly GCA_014218235.1. NCBI lineage: Eukaryota > Viridiplantae > Streptophyta > Magnoliopsida > Alismatales > Araceae > Colocasia > Colocasia esculenta. Next base: position 95,025 of record JACBKR010000650.1, read on the forward strand.
CCTCATCTAGTAGATGTGAGAGGAACTGGTCTACATTTGTATTGATACACACCAAAGTCTGAAATCGATTATCATATAGGCGCTTGGACAACTTGGTGCACGTACACTATAATATGAAGTTGAGGGTCAAGCATCTCACAGAAGATTCAAAGCAATGTGGGGACATAGAGTATGATCCTGTTGACATTGGGTTCTTACGAGATGAAGAAGACTAATGGTTGCATGGGTTGCACGAGCAACCACAGAGCGGGGGAGTATGAGTTAGATAATAAGGCAGATAATCCTAAAGATCCACCTCGCCCTAACACTTTCCTGGCAAGGGCAGTAGCAAAAGCAACAGTAGAGGAGGAGGGAGATCGTAGAGATGTGAGACAACCATACTCCCCTCAGTTTCAGGCCAACCCAGAGGCTGAGGTGGAACTTCTTGGGGACATAGAACTGGAGCGTGTTGAGCGTACTACATGTGGGAGAGTAATTCCTTTGTTTCATCTATCTTTTTTGTCAATTGCATTTGCGCTAATGTATCATGTTGGGGGCTATTGCAGGTGGAGGACATAGTCATGATGATGATGATTTTGAGAGGTTGATGGAAGGCCTCCCTCGCACATGATATTTGAGGGGAACACCCTCACAACCCAGAAGGACAGGGTCATCTACCCATGTTGCTACTCCCTCACAATCTAGAAGGCCTCCCACATCATCTCAATTGCTAAAGGGGAGGCAGATAGCTCAAGAATCCCGCCCAAAAAAAACTGGTGCAACGGAGTCCCGCCCCCTAAAGGAATTGTTATATGAGAGCCCCTCCCCCAGTACAGAAAAAAAAAGGGTTGGTTATCTAGTTGAGGATCTAAGAAAGGCAAGAAAGGCGCTACCCTTGTTGAAGATCTCCTTGACATTGCAGATGCAGAGACCTGGATCCAAATGCAGAGGATGACACACCTTCTCCATTAGATTCGCCCCGGTTGCCCAATAGCACCTCCCATGATTCGATGACTACTGGTACTGGTATGTCATCATTATATTGCGCATTACCTCAGATATATTGTGCTACCTATCATAAAATCATATTGCATTTGCAGGTGGTTCTTCTTCAGATGGTGGAGGTGGCGGTGGTGGTGACACACCTTAGGGAGGTGGAGGTGGCGATAGTGGTCAGGGAGGAAGAGGTGTGGGAGCATTCACGGAGGAGCAATTTTATCGGGGGGCAACCCAAGATACTAATCATGGTGCCCCACTGCAGTACAACAGAAGGTAGAAGTTTAGTCGTGGCGGTCATGCAGGAGGTTCGGCAGTGGACTCCAATAGCTATGACACTATGATATCAGACTTCGAGAAGATGAGTACACAAGAGTCTGTTGGATCCTATGGCGGCCATAGCAATCACCTTGACTCCACTGGCACAGAGTACTCTAGTGGCTACAGTGGGTACACTGCCACAAGCCTTGGTGGTCCATATATGTATCCTCCTGCAACATTTTCTATTCCTGTTCCAGTTCAAGTTTTTGCTCCTTTGGAGGATGTACAGATGGCACAACTGAAGTAGTCTGTCCCGACTGCCAGATGTGGGACCATTATCTCAAAATGTTTTAATAGAGATACCATACCATGATGACATGGGATGAGTATCGTAATTTTGTGTCTGAAAGAAAAGGTTATCACATTATTGGAGAGCTACCCTCAGAGTCAGATGAGTCAGAGTCAGTGCCTAACCAGTCCCAAAGGAATGCATTAATCCATATCAGCAGGGGCATTGAGGATATTAGAGGAGTCATTGTATTCTATATTTGAATTTAGAGTTTGATATTGTATTTGGTTTGTACAATGTAAATCTTTCTATTAATGAGTTTCAAATTCAATTATTTTCACTCTTCTAATGATTTTTTGGTTGAAAATAAATGTTTGTATAGCAATACATGACATAAATATCATCGAATATGATGAAACATATTCACAAGAGGCCTAAACCGAAGAATCAGTCAAAAAAAAAGGTCAGATTCAAGAGAATCGACTAAGAAATGGCAAGAAAACAGGTTTCTGGCCGCATCCATGCGAATCGGACCGAATCGGTCCGATTCGGGTGAACCGAACCAAATCGAGGGAAACCCGATTCGGTCCGAATCGCCAATACATCAAACCTTAGGCCCAAGTAAGTGAAGGGAAAGTTTCCAACCTGACAACCAAAAAAAGAGCTACACTTTTGATGTCATGTTCCTCCAGCCATAAGGCTTTTGTTGATTACCTTAAGCCCTGTAACTTCCTGTAATATCTCGAGCATTAATTTTGAGTTTACAAGCTGCTGATCCTCATTAACGAGGAATCGAATGATGTTATCTGCATATTGGAGATGGGTGATGGAGATACTCGAAGGAGGAGGCTGGAAGCCCGATAAAATACCCTCCTCCTGGGCACTTAACCACATATTGCTAATAACCTGAGCCACCAACAGAAACAAAAGAGGGGAAAGAGGATCCCCCTGTCTAAGCTCACTGCCTGAAAGGAAAAAAGAGGATGGTTGTCCATTGATAAGCACATCCAAGGAAGCAGAAGAGATGCATTCTCTAATGCACGAGATCCAGGTGGGATGAAACCCCATCTTCAATAGAACCTCAAGAAGGGAGTCCCAATTTACCCTGTCAAATGCTTTTTCAAAATCCAACTTGAGAACAAGGCATTTTTTCCTTTGATGCTTCCAGTGAAACAAACACTCATGAGCTACCAAAAAGTTGTCTTGTATGTGCCTTCCCCTTATGAAACCATGGTTTGCCGAATCGGAATCGGAAGGCGAATCGGGTTGCTCCTAATTCGCCCCGATTCCCCTAGAATCGGTCCGAATCGGACAGATTCGCATGGGTATATTATATATATAATCATATGATATATATATATTGCATATATATTACATATATCATATTCAGACACATTTTTATTGATTAAATACATATATGTAATATATATCATATTTATAATGTATAACATATATTACAAATATGATATAATATGATATATATATATATATATTATATATATAATCATATGATATATATATATTGCATATATATACATATATCATATTTCAGACACATTTTTATTGATTAAATACATATATGTAATATATATCATATTTATAATGTATAACATATATTACAAATATGATATAATATGATATATATATATATATATTATATATATATAAAGGGAATCAGGCGAATCAGGCGAATCAGGATTCGGTCCGAATCGCCGATACATCAAACCTTAGGCCCAAGTAAGTGAAGGGAAAGTTTCCAACCTGACAACCGAAAAAAAGAGCTACACTTTTGATGTCATGTTCCTCCAGCCATAAGGCTTTTGTTGATTACCTTAAGCCCTGTAACTTCCTGCAATATCTCGAGCATTAATTTTGAGTTTACAAGTTGCTGATCCTCATTAACTAGGAATCGAATGATGTTATCTGCATACTGGAGATGGGTGATGGAGATACTCGAAGGAGGAGGCTGGAAGCCCGATAAAATACCCTCCTCCTGGGCACTTAACCACATATTGCTAATAACCTGAGCCACCAAAAGAAACAAAAGAGGGGAAAGAGGATCCCCCTGTCTAAGCTCACTGCCTGAAAGGAAAAAAGAGGATGGTTGTCCATTGATAAGCACATCCAAGGAAGCAGAAGAGATGCATTCTCTAATGCACGAGATCCAGGTGGGATGAAACCCCATCTTCAATAGAACCTCAAGAAGGTAGTCCCAATTTACCCTGTCAAATGCTTTTTCAAAATCCAACTTGAGAACAAGGCCTTTTTTCCTTTGATGCTTCCAATGAAACAAACACTCATGAGCTACCAAAAAGTTGTCTTGTATGTGCCTTCCCCTTGTGAAACCCCTGATTAGGGCTTCCACCCATGCAACACTGCATGCAACCTAAAAGCCAGGATTTTGGATATGATTTTGCAAGTGTCATTCAATAAGCTAATGGGGCTAAAGTCAGCCAGTTCATTTTCCCCCCACTTCTTCAGAATAAGGACGAGTAGAGTTTTATTTATGCCTTTTAGATGAGCCTTACACTCCTGGAACTCCCTGATGGCAGCACAAAGATCCTCTCTAATAATTTCCCAGCAATGCTGAAAGAAAAGCATGGGAAAACCATCTGGACCTGGAGCCTTGTCTCCAGCAAATGAGAACACAGCCTGCCTAATCTCCCCCTGCTGAAAAGAAGTGACAAGAGCCTCAGCCTGTGCTCCTCAGAAAAAAGAGAGGCATAAAATTTGCTGGCCCTCCTGATGTCTTCTTCCCTGTCTATTAAGTTTTCCCCGTCAAGGAGATTGGCAATCTGATTATACATTTTTCTTCCTGAGGCAACCCTGTGAAAGTAGCTTGTATTCATGTCCCCTTCCTTAACCCACCTCTCCCTTGACCTCTGCTTCCAGAACACTTCTTGTCTAAGAAGACATCATATAGAGCCTGAAGGGTAGTTCTCTTGTGCCTATCTTCTCATCCATCAAATGGGCCTCCTCCAGTTGATCAAGAGTCTGAATCTGCAGCAGGATAGAATCCTTCTTCCTTTTGCTTGTAATTCTCTCGGTAGCTACCCAAGTCCGTAGCACCTGAGTCAAACACTTCAATTCCCAAGTAGAGTAGCCATACAAGTGCCATGATTGCTGAATGTGACCCAAGAACTTCTTACTATTTCCATTCAGACAAAGCTTCTCAAATCTGAACATCTGAGACCTCCCACTATCTCGAGAAGTCATCAGAAACTGGCCTTGGCATACAGGACACCTGCGCATGAAGAAAGTGTCCCTCCCAATCAGTTGTAACTAGAAAACTATCTAATCTGGAACAAGAAGGATTGGCTCTCATATTGGACCAGGTGAATTGAGCATTCACCAGGCCCAAATCTATAAGAGCTGCCTCCTGCTTGAAGTCACAAAAATCTGTAGTCTCAGCATGGCTATAAAACATCCCCGTCCTCTCTGACATGCAGGTCACTGTATTAAAATCCTCTGCCACACACCAAGGTCTCCCTAAAGAGTTGTAAACCTCCAGTATTGTTGCCAAAGTTCTTTTTTCCCCTCCCTGGATTGGGGGCCATAAACCCCCGTGAAGTCCCAAAAAAAAACCACCTCTCACAGACTTGAAGTGAGTGGTAATTGCCCATTTTTCAACCTTTCTATCAGCCTCTACCTCTTCCACTTCAAGGGATTCATAAAATGATAATGCCTCCTACCCTCCCTCCTAATGGGGAAACCACTCCCTTCAACAATCTGCCTCCCCCTATCTCCCTTAACAACTCTTCCTCTCCCCCTCACATTTGGTTTCTTGAAGATAGAGGATGTCTATCTTCCCTCTTCTCACCATCTCCTTCACCAACCTCCGCTTCTCCCCTCCCCTTAGACCCCTAACTTCTATGAGAATATCCTCATTGAATAATGTGAGGTAATCTCCCTTCCTCCTCCCCCCCCCCCAATAACTCCTTTCCATACTGACTCCACCTTTACACCCTGACTGGTTGGCCCCACCTTTCTATGGGACTTTCCCTCTCAGCTTCCCTAGTGAAAGCAACAGCCATCTTTTCTGGATCAGGTCGAGGGATCCCTTAATGCCCTTCTCTACACCCTCATAGGAGACACCTAGCTTCCCCACCAAGTCCCTCAAATGCTCTTCTGTTATCTTCTCTACAAGCCCCATCAACTCTTTCCCCACTTCTTTCCTCAGAATCCCCCCCCCCCCTTTTCTTCTTCTTCATCTATAAAGTCCTCCCCTAAAGAGTGGATTTCCACTTCTTCTTGGACCTCTTCTTCCCTGCTTGAAACTTCCATCTGGAAACTCATCAGCCGGCTCCCCTCACCTTCTGCCAGTAGAGACCTCTATCGCCAAGGGTTAACGGCACGGGATTCAACCTATTGCAGCTTCTGAGCCTCCAGTGAGGAGGTTCCCCTACCTCCGTCCCCTGAACAGGATGACTGTGGACAGTTTTGGGATGCAGAAACCTGGGAAAGGAGCTTTTGTCCCTCAGCAGACTGGCAGAGAGGTCTTCTCGGCAGCTATGGCGCCCTCCGAGCTCCTCTGAAGGACCTCCGTGGCAGACGAAGCTTCAAGCTGGAAGCCCAAGCAAATCGGGTGGGGAAGAAGTCCTTTATCATGCCTTACTAACCCGATACGAAGCAACCTATCAGATCCTCTTAAGTTATTGGCTGAGCCAACGATTTGCCCATCCAGTTCGAGAGAACCGGCCTCCAAGCTGAGCACTTTAAATGGCTCGGGTCCGCCTTCGACCCGATAGAGTAATTGGAGTTCGAAATTTGAACCTGCGCCATGTGCCATCCTTCGTCTTCCTCCGTACACCTCGGAGGAAACCCTAACTCTTGACCTTGCGTCCGGTCGTACACCCACATCGTCACGAAGAGGGGTTCACCTTCAACCATGGCGGTGACGACCGACAGGATTGACACCACCAAGGGTACCAGAACCTCCACAGCAACCGCCGTCCTCGAGCCCAAGGGGAAGAAGACCAGCTTCCCTTGGATGCTACCACCGCAAGGATGCAACAGGAAAGCCATTCCTTCCTCATCACAGAGGAGGAGAGGCACCCCTTCAACCACCACCCAGACCTTCTGTTGACATGGGCTTGGGAAGGTGCTTGTCCCCTTGGTCCATCTCACCACCCTCAAAAGAGCACCTCCGACCATGATCACCCCTGCCTCTGCCAGCGCTTCCACCTTCCTTTCCTCGTGCCCAACCAGCAGGAAGGAGCTCGGGGTGACCTTGCAAACATCCCTGGTTCCTCCCACAAGGAAGTTGACCCTAGCTCTCAGGTCATCCACCTCCACCACACCTTGAACTATGGATACACAGAGACACTAGCAGAGCAATTCCTTTCTCCTGGCTGAGCTCTCTAGCAGAAACTCCCCTGGTTCAGCCCACCGCTTGCTACGCTGTGACAGATTCTCCCCCTTCTCCGGACCCCTCACCACCTCTGCGAAACTTCATCTCTGAATCCCTAGAGCATAGCTAGCTCTTCCACGAACTGGGCATTCCCACCTCACATGGCCCCTCCGTCCACACTGGAAGTAGATGCAGGGTCCAAATCCCTTGAGGAAGCTCCAGCGAGGGCCGCCACGCCCCAAAGGGACATGGTTGGCCCCTGAGGGCCAGAACATTCCCAGAGCTTCTCTCTCTAAAAGTGTCTAGAGAGAGAAAATTGGCTGGTTCTACAGTCAAACAATTAGTACTTGTTTATTCATTGTTTAGTATTTACTTTTGAGACTGAGGACATATTTGCTATTATAAACCCCATGGGTATGACTGTTACTTTTGTTATTTATATATATATGAGGTGTAACCCTTTGTTGAGGGTTAACACAGATTTGAAGAAAGAAAGAAAAACCCCGGCCGCTGCAATGGCCTTGCGCAACCACTTCTGGCGTGATGCCTCCTAATGTCTCGTGTGTTTTTCTCGTTTATTCCTTCTTCCCACCTATTGTCCTACAGATCTTCTCCCGTCCATTAGCTTCTTCCTTCTTTCCCTTGTTTTGTCTTGTTATTCTTGTCAACTTTTGGAAGCCACCAAAAAACGAGGAAGCACCCAGCCGCCCTGCTATTGGGTAATCCGCTTCAAAGAACCTAGTAAAGGTGCTGCTGCTGACCACCGCCTGCAGTGGGCAGGCCTGCTAAATGGGCCAATCCCAGTGTACAACGAACAAGTTAATTCTTACCCCTGTTCTAGTTATTTCTGAAAGCAATTTCTGAACACAAATGCTCCTCAAATCTTACGTGGAAACCTTAGTTGGGGACTTGGGGTGCCTTGGTGATTCCTCAATATGCTCAGTTAAGGTAGTCAATCCTGCCATTTATTTGCTGATTGCTTCATCTAAAAGGGGAAATATTAGCCAATCATTTGGGGTTAAATCCATCAAAAATCAGGGTGTGATTGAGAGTTAATTCCTGGAATTTGCTTGAATTATGCTCTAGGTTCATATTGCTTGCAGGGTAATTATTCTGTCTTAAAAAAACACATGTTGGTTGGATTACACTTGGTCCTGCATCACTAACAAATCTTGAATTTAGGATTAATGAAACGCATGTTTGAAAGTTGAAACTAGGCAAAATTCCAGATATCTGAAAACAAATGTGGTGTCAAATTTAAAATGTTTTAACAAACTAGGCAGTGTCTCATGCTTGTATGTGTGTTTTTGTGCTAAAAGAAACAACATTTTATGCAGTATTATATGTGAATCTGGATGTGCCTATGTTCACAGTCTGACTTAGTTTATTTTCAAAAGAATGTTTGTGAAATAAAACCAAACAGAAATTTCTTCAAAGAAAACCACACCAAAAAGAATTTTTGTTCGCATTGCACAAAGTTGTTTTTTTGTCCCTTCCAAAGTGGCAGGGAAATGTTCACATAAGTTGAAAATCCCAGCCCCAACCAGGTTTTGGAATCTGGACATCCCCAAACCTCTCACCACCCGATATCAACTGAGCTCCGCTCAGCCACCAATTTGGATTAAGCTTTTAATCAATCAATAAGATTCGGACCTTTTTGCAAAGAAACTAAACAAGTGAGCTAGTTAATTATCAACTTAAACTCAAACTATAAACATTACAACAATTAAAGCACAAAACCGCTTATTAGTATTTCTAGATCAAAACTAAATGTTTCAAAATTTGAAAAATAAACAGTGATAGAAACAAAAAAATGAACTACACAAGAAGGAAGTAGCAAATTTCATCTACACTTCACAGGCAATCACCTTCCAAAAATTCAAAACTGTTTTTTTAAGGTTCCAAAAATTCAAAAACTGTTGAAGTGTTAAGGCATGTAATAAGAAGAGATCTGTCTTATAATGCATACCACCCCACAGTCTTCAGAAATCTCAAGCTCCTTGAATCCACTCCGACTGCACTTCTCAAAATCAAAATAGGGAACTTTTGTTTTTCGGCAGTTTCTTATATCATCAATATTCTGCAAATGAGATAACAGCAAAAAACTTGGGATCAGCTGCTTATGCATTTACCAGAACAAAAATGCAGATTGCAGAACCAAAGCCAACTCAAGGACCATGGGGGCTGGCTCCAGTTCAACCTAGAGAACAGCTGGTCCCAATGTTTGAGAACCGTCCCCTAAGTTAGTTTTATATTGTGTTTAGAGGGTCTAACAAACATAATTTCAAAGGTTTGCATCCTTATCGTCGACTTAATTTTCAAGTTTTAAACCCTATTCAAGTCATTAGTTCTTTAACTTCATTTGGTTGGAGTCTCTAATAACTTACCCTTAAGATTATGGTTTTTTTCTGTTACAAGTTTTTTGCCCTTTTCTTTGAAAAAGAAAGAGTTTCATATCTTATTGTTTTTAAAGGACTGACTGGCCAGCAGGTTTTCAGAACCTTGTACCAGAGAGCATCTTAGAGTTACATGGCACAAGCCTGGACTACACCACAACAATTGATGCATGTAACTCATGCAGATGAGGAAGAGTTTATTTGGCAAGGAAGATACAACCCAAGAAGATTACCAATAGGCACCATGTGGTGCACATTAGAATTAAAGATGTTAGTATGGACAGACTTGCCTGAACATGAATGGACTATGTTTTCCCGGCATACTACTCAAAAGACTTAGCACAAAAAAATGTAAAAAATGTATAACCATTGCATACTTCAATAAAGAAAACACTGACTGTAAAATTTACTAAAGCAATAATCATGGGGGGGGGGGGGGGGGGGGGGGGGGGGGAATTCTGCTAACTTCAATTTTGGTTAGTTGATAAAAACTCCTGTCTACATTGTAATCAGTTAGAACTAAGGACCCTCAAATCCATTGAATACCACATACAAGTAATATGAAGAGAATGTCTTTAATGCTGCCAAGTTTCTACGGAAATCATATATGCAACAGTGCCTCACCATTTTCAGAGAAGGAGAAAAATATTTCACGTTCCTTTTCCTGTCCTCCATGAACTCATGGATGCACTATTATTTGGCTCAATATGACAATGTATGCAAATTGAGCATGGCTAAGGACAATCTCACCAACAAGACAGCTATTCCTCTTCATCACATTATCCATACTACCAACTTTATTTGCCTGCTTAAGTTAGCATACTAAATAGTTGTTAACTTTTAACCATTTCCATCATGCTACAATAGAGTTTATGATGCTACGTCATGAGAGTTTATTGTTTTAATTTTCTTTTAACATTTTTATACATGTAGACTTTTATTTTGTGATTAACAGGTTTAAAATTTTAATTTTTTTAATCAGGCTATCCTAGGATCAGCCTGTCTCCTGTCGATTTCAGGCCTATGCAATTTGAATACCCAGTTTGACCCCGTAACCCACGGTATGCATGTGATCAGCAAGAGCACAAGCATTAGACACGAGTTTCAAAGGGGTGGACATAACAGCAATATGAATGTGCTAACATGTCGCAAGTATAATTGTAGAATAAGGTAAGCCTTTGTCTAGGATAAAAGAGAGATGTAATATACCACGAAACAAGAAACAAATGGATATCAAAATAAACGTTCTAGAACATCAGAGTGATGCAAGTCCATGAATCAATACAAATCAGCACCTCAAAGAATGATACTAGATACCAGGGTTGGCCAACTCGGTATTAGGAGCTGTCAGGTTCAAAACAGCATCGACAGATCAACTGCCATATGACTCGCATTCAAATGGCAAACCTCCTTAAGAGGAAACGTAAACTCATGTCATTGTATTGGTTGGGACTCATAATGTTGAGAAACTAAGACAACACATACAGGTTGGCACAAATCAGAGTGGGTTAGTAAACCATGCTACAAATAGGGGTGTCCACCAAATCACTGCTTTTGGATATGTAACCGCCCAGATTTCCTTGATTCACTACTATGTTTGAAGTTATTCACAGAGACTTCTCACATCAATCCTTGATTGAATATATCCTTAAAGAATATAGCCCTAAAAAATATAATAAAAGTAACTCTTTACCATAAATTCCATTTCTATCTATTATAATCTGTTATCACAACTATGAGATTGAAAATGACCATACTAAATCAACATATAATTCGAGGAAGCTTGATCATTCAATTCAGCTGTCTGGAAAAGCAGATTGCAGCACATGTAGGATTTTTTCCTTATATGAAGAGAACTGGATTGACAAGTATAAAGCACATGTAAGCAAAAGATTAAGAACAAGCAACTTTATACCTTAGATAGCAAAGGTAAGTCCAGTGAGCTGAAATCATCATATTTAAATCCCTTCACTTGTTCAGATTTGTAATAGTTTTCTAATGAAATGACTTCACAACCAACAATATTTGCCATTTTGTGAGCAAGACTAGTTTTGCCAGATCCACTCGGACCTCCTGAAGTAATTATACAAGAAGCTAATTTAATTATTCAGGCTTTTATGTTCAGCATGATATTAAAGTTAAAAAAACAACAAGTCCAGAAAATATAAATTTTATGTCATACAATTATTTCCTGCAAGATTAATAAACACTAATAGATCAGTTCTTAATTATTAAACATTTAAAGTACAATAAGAAACAGTTTAGCACTTTGTGTTGAGCACAAGTGTGAACATGCGTAGTTAAGTATTTAATTAGAGTTTCTGGATTATAATCATGTCTTGTTTTGATGATGACAAAAATCAATCCTTTATTATCCCGATAATATCAAATACTTGAAATCTCTTGTCTGAAATATTTTTAAATGATTTGATGAGAAGTGTTCTTTTTAATGGAAACTATATATATGTATACATATATCCGTATGAGACACAAGATGTGTAAAACTCGGTGGTTAAGTATGAGATTGACTTGTTGTTATTGTGTGAAGTCGAAGGCATCATCTACGGCATAAGTCTCTCAACAATTGAAGTCTAACTCTGACTGACGAAGACTTATAGCGTAAGTCGAAGTGAGAAGTCGAAGTCTTATTCTGACTCGTGCTCAAGCCGAAGTCTAACTCTAATTGACGATGACTAATAGCGTAAGTCGAAGTTTCACTCCGACTTGTCCTTAAGTCGACATCCAACTTCGACTACTGCTAACTAGCTTCACAAGCTGAAAGTCACATCGACTCATGTATTGGGAGTTGATGCTCACTCCGACTAATGAAGAAGTTTGCGGGAGTCAAACTTCGAGTCGAAGTTTCAATGTGTAACTCTGGCTCACTTTCTTCTGTGGTCGAATTTACAGTCAAAACTTTACTATGCTAGTGACTTCATACAAATGATTATTTAACGTTTTTTCAAACAAAAATATCAAAAAATCAAATCTTGTCTAAAAATTTATTTTGCCATACTGGCTCCTATTGCTTTCATTAAATATCATGGCAAAGTGAAAAGAATGATAGTTAAGTCCACGCAAACTTACCTTTCAAAATTAAAAGTATTTTTATAATACATTTGTCATTTTAGAATCCCAGTTACAATATTCAAAAGTAATATATAAAATCCTTGTGTATCCAAAATATTTAATGTTCTGATAAAGAAATTGTAGTAACATATGCACATGTAGGATGTCTGTCTATTTCATCAAACACGCTGCAGTTCTTTCATATTTAAGGAAATGTAAGATTGTTGTGAACAAAAAGGACTCTATAAATGCATTGTCTAAGTATTCCTTTTGTCCACTATGCAAATTTTTTTCTCCTAACCTAGGATACCATCCTAGAAGAAAAAAAAAGTTTTTCTTATTGTGCGCATGTAGGCATTTATTGTAACTGACTACAGTAGCATGCAACCAACCCTTAGCCTAGCAAGAAACTGATCGTTACACTCATATACAAGACGTTACACTCAAGGAGAGCTATAGTCAAAACGTCTATATTTTAACGGTCAACTGTTTTCAAACGGCTAGCTGATGAAGAAGAAGACAATATAAGTAGGGAGTTGAAGTCTGAAAGCACATACATAGAGATAGAGGACAGAAGAGAAGAAAAAGGCAACACATATATGAGAAGAAACACACATTGTTGCGTACTCAAGCCTTCAGCTCTCAACACTTCAAGTCTTCTTAGCTGTGGGCAAGAGCTTCAAGCCAGTCTTAAAAGAGTCCACTTAAAGTTAGGGAGAGAGTGCTTTAGCACTGATAGATATCATCTTTCTTCATCTCTCTCTCTGTGTGCTCATTATTTGAGCATCACCATTGTAACAAGCTCCTTCTATAAAACCAGCAGGGGGTTTGTACCATGTGTGTATACCCCTCAGGATAAGTTTGTACCATGTGTGTATACCCCTCAGGATAAGGAAAGGGCTACTTGGGAAGGCGGGCTTATACCCCTCAGTGAAGGGAAGAGTTGTTGGGAGCAAGTGGTTGTAATACCTCTTGGAGAAGGGAAACCTAAGTTGAACTTGGTGGTTGTATTTATCTGGTTAGGTAGTGGAAATCCCAAAAATTTGCTTTGAGACTGAGCGTAAGACTCCTGTTGGAGAGGAGATTCGAACAAGGATAGATTTCTTTTGTCCTTGTGCGTGATAGCTTCTGCTTACACTCTTTTTACTCACTGCGCTAACCACTAGCCATCGATTTTCAATTGTTAGCTGTCTATATTTTTTAGATCTAAAAGAATTAAAAGAAGTCCTATTCACCCCCCCCCCCTCTAGGACAATTCAGCTCCATTCGGTCCAACACTTTGTACATATTAATTATTAAGAAAAAGTGATTGCATCAAAAAGTGATCGAATCAACTAACGATATCATTTCAGGTACATGCCTTAGCAATATGAGCAACCTATATTCTTTTGTACAATTATAACCTTATTAATGAAGCATTAGCAATGTGAACGACCTTTTTTTTTTGTACAATTATAACCTTATTAATGAACCATTCAGATCATCTAGCAGATTCTCTTTAATTAATTTTCTGAAAAGTATATTCTGGTTGATCAAAACAAGCGTAACATTAGAAAGCCATATCATTAAATTCTAAGTCAATCTAAAATATCAAACTGCTATAGTGAACAATAATACAAGCTAGTAGAATAAGATAACAAACACAAAACTAGGTGCCATTATCCACAATCCACAAGTCTCAACCAATCAGATCTATCATATGATAATGATGCCTTCAAGAGGTACAATAATTCCAGTTTAATCAACAAAGATCAATTTTGTGGTGTCTCTTCACAGGATCTTCATAATTCACCTTCTATGTATTTGTATAGTTTCTAAAAAGAAAGGTTTAGAACTTAGGGACACAAGTAGGTCAAGGAATAGTCCCTGCACCTAGCGCAGTGGACATACGTGGGGTTGGGAGGGATGCGCCCAGGGATCGATCCCTGGGCACATGGGGTTATGCATGGCTAGCCAGTGGCCTTGACCACTGGGTTGTAGTACCAAAAAAAAAAATTAGTTCACGGAATATGTGATGAATCTAGACATGCTAGATTCAAGATTAGAAATTTGGAGAAGGAGCTTTCGTATGATGATAGTATATTATACGCACACATATACACATATGGACAACTGCAAGATATAGGAAAATTTTCGCCCATCAGAGACCTGCTATGGTCCATGTGTGTATAGATGTTCTTGTTCTGGTTGGTCAGGGAAAAAAATTGCAGTAATCGAGTATATCCAAAGAGGAATATTCTGTCAAAGTGAATCTGTGGGCTTCAGTAAAAGAAGTATATCTTTCACATTATAACCCATACAGCAGTCACTAATATGTAAATGTCTGCAAGTTTGAAGTTTTGGCATTCTATATATAAATCAAAAGTAAAAGAGTAACATCCTAGAGTTCAATAATTAATTACCAATTCCGACAATGACTGGGTATCCCTTGCTCTCCAGCAGTGCCTGACAACACCGGACAACACATCAGCATATAACTGACCAACTAAGGTCAAACAAACAATCCTTATGCCTATCATAATATGAACCTGAACTCCTTGGACAGAAAGAAGCAAGCCTCTGTCTAGATCATATGAATCAGGCATCGGAGCCAGCTCAAGAGATCCCTGGGAAGCAGAAGTATCTGCAACTACTTTGATGAGTTTAGAATATAAACGCATCTTCCTTTGTAAGTGATCATAAAAAACATGAGCCTGATAAAAATTTGACCCAAAATCATAAAGAACAGAGAACAACTGCAATTCAAAAAATTTGCACAGAAAAACACATTCAAAGCTTCAGATAGAACTGCACAGGGATACCAAAGGATTGCATATATGAGAATTACCTGAGAAAATGAATTGCCATTTAGGCACAACGGGCTCCATATCAGACTTTGTTGGAGAGCGTGTCCATGGCTGTGCCTGATCCTCAAGCTTTTGCACAAGATTTGTAGCAAGACGGATTGGCCTTGGTCCAAGTACAACCTTTTCTTGGCTGCCCATTGAAGGTGAAGCCAACAAAGGAGGAGGTGTGTTTAGACGTGGAACCCCTGAGTTATTCAGAAATTGGGTAAATACAAAACCATCAATATGTAAAAGTTTCAACGGAAAAGGTATATATGTACAACAAACCTTTGCTCTCTAGAATCATTTCTAGGTATGACTTGGTGATCCATGGGCCACTGATACCCATCCTCACAGCTTCCTCTCCAACTATCTGAGTTTGAAGGTCATATTTCAATAGTCAAAAGATAACAAAAGAAACAGAAGCAACGGAACACTTACCCACAACAAAAGGAACAACATATACATACATATGTATTAAAAAAATCATTTAGATAAAGCATGGGAGATTTTTCCAGAGAAGCTGACCCCAGAAAATTTCTATCCCTCCTCGTGGAAATAACCTCTGCTGGGAGAAATGTTAAATCGCTGGGAACAGGATTCCATTCGCAGCAAGGGAAGGCCATTTAAGCTCCCTTCCTAGGATCCTCATTAGCAAAAGGACAGCTTTACAAATGCAGGATCATCTACAAGTCCCCATGAATTAATGCGAGATGTTTTCATCTTTGTGTGGTGACGCATATAGGAGACACGAGGCTTGGAACAAAGACAGCTGGAGGGAGAATTTGGGCATCCCACTATGCAGGGTTGGGTAGGGAGGGGATTTACTAAGTCTTTCATGAACCTGGTGGAGAGGCAGACACGCTTAAAGTGGCGTTTTAAGGCATCAGCGTGGAAAGGGAGGGTTATGACTCAGATCAGATGGACATAGGAAGAAAGAACTGGCCTGGGTAATAGGGCATACACAGTGAGGAGAGGGGAAGTCTAGCAGATGGCAAGAATGATGATTTGAAGCAAGTCTTTAGCAGTTTGCCAATCCCAGAAGAACACTAGAAGCTTGCCCTCATCTTTGCATCATTTCCCTGGACTCTGCTCAGAAATGGAGACAGTTCATCTAATATTAGTCTGCAGGGCCAGATTGAAGTCATCCTGAGGGATATTGCCTAGCTCCAAAACTGCCTCGGAAGTCGGAACGATGACAGATGAATTTTTTGAAAGTGGATAGTACCACTAGTATATAATAAAAAGGAATGATGACAGATGAATGAAAAGCAACTTTCCTTGCTTTGCTGAACTGCCGGCCCACCCAAAGAGAAAAAGAACAAGAATTAATCACAATATAAATAGTACATGTTCCAAATTTCAGTAAATTGTAATGCTACAAATGGTTACCTTATTCTGAGAGGATTCATTTTGTACCAAATGCACCTTAAAGGGGAAGTGAAGTAAGCAAACACTACACCAGAACTGATGGAGTTTTAGGATGTGAATTAGGGGAAGATCTAAGTAAACTCAAAAGAAATCCATATAGTTTTATTGTCATCTTTAACAAGAAAATAACAGCAGTTACCTAAACAAATTAACACAAGTGAAGAAAACAATGGGTATGAGGCAGAAATAGCATAGGCACCTACACACTCTGAAGAGCATAAGCAGGCAACATGATGTTCTAGGGCTTGTGCCTCCCAAACCACTAAGCAATTGCAAATGGAGCATTTGTTTTATCTGCTTGTTCTCTAAAGACTGAATTTTGCACTACCATCTCAATGAGTTGCAAGGAAGCAAATTGATGAAAAGCACAAGGCAGAGATACAAAAGGTATGATAGAAGTATGGTTTGTCATGTCATGAAGTTGTATCGCCTTACTTCTGACGGGCATACCTTGTAGCAGAAACAAGTTTCCAAGGGAATGTCATGACCAATAATAGAATGGAAAATGGGTCACAGGTTTTTCTTTGCTTGGGAGTGGCTTCTAGCATACATGGGCTTTCAAATGAATCTCCTGATAAGAGTAAGACTGAATGGGTCAAGTTAGTGTCAGCAAAAGTTAAAGGTTCCCTTGTTGTCAAGAACTGGGATTGTAAATGGGACTCAGTTTCCCACATTCAAGCTCCAACTCCAACTAAAATTGAACTTACATGTTGCTGGTTCTATTTGTAGCACCCAGGAATTTTTAAATTCATAAAAATTCAAAATAAATATAAATAAATAATTTCCATAATATCGGAGTATTTAAACATACGTATCATTATCGTATGAGCTAAAAACACATCGGAAAAAATCCGTTAAAAATTATAAATCAACCCCAAACATTTTTACTAAAAGTTCACAAAGAAATTTATGCCAAGAAAATCGGACTAGCCAAGTTTAAAGTGTTTCACGACTTATTATCGTAATTCATGAATAAGTCGGAAAACCGTTAACACGAAAATACGACGCAACCAAAAATTTAATAAAAGTGTTGGAGAGACTCCCAACATTATATATTAATGACCCAATATCTTAATTGGGCCAATGGACCACATATGACCCAAAAATCAAATGAAGCTAGGAAACATGGAAATTCGTAGCTTAAATTAGCTGAAATTAAAAAGAGGCAATTAGAGTTGAATTGGGAAGAGATCTTACACTCTTGGCAACCCAAATTCGTGCCTACCCACCCATAGAGGTTGCTTGATGGCCAAGACTCTCTAATGGAGGGAGAGATCTTCAAATTTTGGAAAGACTTTCCTAGTTACAATAGGACTCCTAAATACCTTGGTTACTTAAATACTCTTCACCCAAACCCTAGGGACGAGTTTATAACTTGCGGGGGTCGTGTGGAGGAGCTCTTGGGGGCTGGGGAGCTGTGGATCGACCACAAGAAGGACATCTTCTTCCCCCGTTCGTCTACTGCAACCTGCACAAACCGCCCACTTGAAGCCGATCAAAGGTAGGCCAAACCTAAACCAAACCTTGCAAGGCTTATACCCCTGGAAAGAGGGTCAAGTCTACGTCCTAACCCAAGTGGAATGCCTAAATTCCATGCAGTATACACAGAGTATTAAGCGTTCTCCTGTGAGTGGTCTGAACACGGGTTTTCTGGAAGAACGGGACTTCTCCAACCAGAAGGTAGGTTTTCTCGGGCCAAACCTTAACATATCCTATAACAATGTGTAGAGCATCAAGTTAACTTTCATTTACCAATGGTTTCATCGAATTCCAATGAGTAGATTTTAAGTTATAAGCGTTTTCCCCAAGTCGCGCACTGTCAGGGCTTTTTTCTGTTCTTTATATGTTGCATGCGATTTGAGATAGAATTAGAGCAAACTCGCAACATGAAAGTTTTTCTACTAGTTGTCATTATCATGTCTTGTGTTGAACGTTTTGTCTAATCGTCAATAGTTAGAGAGTTATAAGCATGGTAAGAGGGTCGCTGCATGATACTACGTTTTCAGGTTGCACTTGGTTTTACGTTTGTGTTTAACTTAATTAAAGCCTGTCGAAACCTTCATTGTTTTCTAATTCCGATTTACTGGAAGCACCCTTGCATGTCTAGGTTGGTTTAAAACTGGTTTCGTTATTTTTCATGCACTGTACAATTTGTTCTTAATTTTGGAACAACCCTGTGTCAAAACAAGGAAAGTCTGGTCCGCAATCCAAAGCACTGTCCTTTCACTGGCAGACGCAGGCCAAGGACCTGAGAACGCGACAGTTCGATAGGCCGCGTTCTCAGGCAGATCGCGACAAGAAATACCGTCGCGATCTGATCGCGACCGGAACGCCGTCGCGACCTGACCTCCGGGTCTGACAGACATGTCGCCTTCTTCATAAGCACCCGTCGCGATCTGCCTGCCTGATCAGACAAGCCTGTCGCGATCCTTACAAGGCACTGTCGCGATCTGATCTGACCCCGTCGCGACCCTTACAAGAGAATTCGTCGCGACCTCAGGATTTTTCATGAACCCCACTTATTTTCTTGCAAACCTAACCGTTGTACCTGAGGTCTGTTTAAATATGATTTTAGCACGTGATTCACATGTCTTAGGTCTGATCATTGCATGATGGTTATCTAATGGCTTAAAAGTGATTAACCCATTTAAAAGTTTTAATTACATGAATGTTATTCTAATTGCTCCTTAAATGATATGATCCATTCATGGAACTCGTGATTTAATCTTTCCATTATTCTACCATGTTTTAAAAGATAATTATCGTTCTTAAAATCTTGCAAACCCATGTGTAGTTAAATGCATTGTTCAATTCGTGCCATCATGTTAAGTGCTTTCACGCGAGTTTGTAACCGATGGTTTGAGAATTGAGACACACGTACATCACTACACACTTGCACATCTAGGCAGCCCTTTCTTGGGAATTTGGAAGCTCTCTACCGGTCATTCCGAATCGGTGGACAAGTGACCTTTTCTCCAAGGCCTCCGTAAATCTCCTCTGACCATGGATTCCCACATGGCCGACGAGTTGGTTGTACCATTGAAGTTCCCGGAGATAGCGTGCACTTCCTCTCTCGTCTTGTTCTCGTGAGTGTGATTTACAATCTAGACTAAAGCCATTAATGTAAAGATTGAACTAAATTATAAATCGTACCGTTATGCTGCCGGATTTCTCTTGACCATTGTTACCATGAAATCATGTTCAATACTTATCACTAGTTCTCATCATCATCATGAACATGACATTACACATGCTTACTTATTGAAACTCTCATTGGCCATTATTAATGACTGTGGGTATCTACATTTAAAATTTAAGTGAGATGCTGACCGGGCACGGCGAGTGTCCAAGGGCTCCAGTCTAGCCCCAATGACGGAGAGTCATAAATATATTGTTAACCATGGGGTATAATGATTACTGGCGTTGCATCTGCGATGGGAGTCGTGCGTGTCGTGTTGAATGATAGATACAATAACCACATACACGTGTCCTGGTGTACATTCTTGATGGATCTTTTCTTGGTGTACATTAGTGTCTACGTGCCTGATTAGTGTTACGTTATCGTGCTCGTGCGTGCTTGCTTGCTTGCGTGATATGGCCATCCTGCATTTAATGCAACCAGTGATATCTTGCGTTCTTGAAAACTATTGACATCAAGTGAAATCTCGCGTGCTTGGACAAAGTGATCTATTGCTAGTTCTATCTCGTTACATCCTTCTAGATCTTGTTCTATCGTGATCACTCTATCTAGCTTGTCCATGTATGATATTTTAATGAGTTTTATTCGCACATGCATATCATGACATTCATCGTGCTTACCTAGTTCTAAAATGTTAATCACTTATATCATTGCCCGCACATTGAGATATAAATCCTACTGGGCTAGTTTGCTCATCCCCTACTTTTACCCAATCTAGGTGACTATGAAGATCAAGAGGAGGAGCAAGTCGAGGATGGGAATGCGTCCGATTGATGAGCGTTCCAACTATGAGTCTAGTTATAGTAGTTTACTTTGAGTGTTAGTACAATGTAGTAGGAAGTGAGGTATTATAACTTTTGTTTTAGTGAGTCTTAGTCCTGTATAGTTTCCATTTTGAATACAATAAGTTGAGATTTGAATACAATTTATATTGAGTTCAACATATGGGCCCTATTATGATGTTGTGTTGATACACATTTAGTGCGTGCTAGCTAGAGGCTTATTTGCCGACTATTCACGTCTCGGGATATCGACTCGAATTATATTCCGTATTATTAACATCCGCTGCGTAATTCTCGGGACGTGACAGTTTAGTGGTATCAGAGACTAGGAATACCAAATAGGATATATGTCTCAGGATTAGGAGATACCTATGGAACCTAGGTCATGGAAATTAAATATAGTACCTGGTGAGAATGGGTAGAGCTGGGAATATGATAGAATAAAACAACACCCTACCCATTGACTCTTATAATGTATCTAGAGACATTAATTGGTTTCCATCCTTTTCTCAGGAACCCTCATAACTCTCTCACTACACTGCAATGGCTCGCAATCAGTGGCAAGCTATGCAAGAAACCGTGGCTGGATTGACTCAGGCTTTACAAAATGTGGTTCAGGCTAGAAATCAGGCTGCTGCAGTTAGAAACGGAGCCGGTGATCTGCACTGCATTTTAGGAGTTTGAACCCTCCTCGTTTCTCGGGCCCCTGATCGACGAAGCGGAGAACTGGCAGGAGGAGATAGAAAGGATCTTCCAAGTCATGCAATGCACTAATAGGGAGAAGGTGGTACTGGCCACTTTTCAATTCACTAAGGATGCCCGAGTATGGTGGAAGGTACCATTTCCATACACTCGCAACCTGCATTTGTGCTTATGGATACTGGAGCTGCATATTCATTTATTTCCACCACATTTGCTGCAACTCTACCTGTCAAACCTGTACCCTTGAAATCCAAGATCACTGTAGCCTCTCCACTAGGCTCAGAATCTGAACTCACTCACTACTTGCCGAAATGTGAAACTATAATTGGAGGACACAAATCCCCTGCCGACCTTATTTGTTTAGACATGAAAGGTTATGATGCCATTTTGGGTGTCGATTGGCTAATTGAATATGATGCCGATGTAAACTGTCGCCATAGGAGGGTCACTTTTAAAAGACCAAACCTTCTAACTCTATCGCTACTTGGCACTCGTTATCACAAACACCTATCCATGATATCCTCCTTAAAGGCTTCTAAGCCAATCAACCATGGTTGTGATGCTTTCCTAGTTCCGTCTTGGCAACTGAAAAGAAGAAACCAACCCTAGAAGACATTCCAATAGCCAGGGACTATCTGATGTATTTCCAGAGGAATTACCTGGTATACCACTTGAGCGGGAGGTAAACTTCACCATTGAGTTACTCCCTGGGGCAGCCCCTGTTTCAAAGCCCCGTATCGCATGTCCCCTGTTGAATTACAGGAGTTGAAGAGACAGATCCAAGAATTGCTAGATCAGGGTTTTATCAGGCCTAGCACATCCCCGTGGGGAGCGCCAGTGCTATTTGTCAGGAAGAAGGACGGGACAATGAGGCTATGCATTGATTACCGTCAGTTAAACCAGTTGACAATAAAGAATAAGTATCCACTGCCCCGCATCGATGAGCTGTTTGACCAGATCTCCGGTGCACAATATTTCTCCAAGATAGATTTAAGATCAGGCTACCATCAACTAAGAATAAAGGAAGAAGATATTCACAAGTCTGCATTCCGGAGTAGATATGGTCACTATGAGTTCGTGGTCATGCCGTTTGGTTTAACAAATGCTCCTACGGATTTCATGCAACTTATGAACAATATTTATAGACCATACTTGGACCAGTTTATAGTGGTGTTCATTGATGACATCCTTATTTACTCCAAAACAAAGAAGAACGTGAGGAACACTTGAAGGTTGCTCTGCAAGTGCTCAGAGATAATCAACTCTATGCTAAACTTAGTAAGTGTGAATTCTGGATGGAGGAAGTGTCTTTCCTTGGTCACATCATATCCAAGGAGGGAATCTTTGTGGATCCATCTAAGGTGGAGGCGGTAAAGAACTGGGGAAGGCCGACAACTGTGTCGGAGATTAGGAGCTTTTTGGGTTTAGCCGATTGTTATCGTCGCTTCATTAAAGATTTTTCAAAGATAGTTGTACCATTGACCAGGCTTACCAGGAAGGAGAATCCATTTGCATGGACTGATGATTGTGAAGAAAGTTTCAAGGCATTGAAAGGGCACCTTACCTCGACACCCGTACTGACACTGCCAGTTGCTGGGGGTAGTTTTGAAGTATACACCGATGCATCCGGGATCGGCCTAGGCTGTGTGCTGATGCAAAATGGGAAAGTTATATGCTATGCATCCAGACAATTGAAGAAGCACGAGGATAATTATCTTGTACATGATCTGGAGCTAGCTGTTGTAGTCTTCGCCTTGAAGATATGGCGTCATTATCTATATGGTGAGAAATTCATTGTGTTTTCTGACCATAAAAGCTTGAAGTATCTGTTTTCTCAGTAGGACTTGAATATGAGACAGCGGAGGTGGTTGGTAGTATCTCAAAGACTTCGACTTCACGATCCAATACCATCAAGAAAAGCAAATGCTTGTGGCGGATGCTCTAAGTAGAAAGCCAATGATCACATTGTCAAGTTTAATGGTGGACGAATGGAAGTTATTAGAGGACTTCGCCAAGTTAAATATTGATGCTGACATCAAAGAGAATGGATGCTTTGTTGCTAGTGTTAGAGCACAACCTACACTATTGGAGGACATCACAACACTCCAAGACAATGACCCTGTACTTGTGGAGATTAAGGCTAATCTAGACCAGAGGCGGATTTCTCATTAACTGAAGATGGAAGACTATTGTTCCGGGATCGAGTCTGTGTACCCGACCATACGGAGACAAAGAAAATGATTATGGATGAGGCTCACAAGACCAGGTATACCATTCATCCTGGAACTACCAAAATGTATCAAGATTTGAAAAGAAGCTTTTGGTGGCCTAATATGAAGAGAGAGGTGGCGAAATATGTCGCCCGATGCTTAACATGTCAAAGGTCAAGGCGGAACACTTGCGACCCGCAGGTAAACTCAAACCCCTAGAAATCCGGCATGGAAATGGGAAGGTATAGGGATGGACTTTATTTTCGGACTACCCAAATCTAGAGGTGGATTCGATGGTATCTGGGTTATTGTCGACCGCTTAACTAAGTCGGCTCACTTCTTGCCAGTGAAGAATAAGTGGTCAGTAGATGTTCTGGCTGCATTGTATGTGAAGGAAATAGTCAGATTACATGGAGTACCGGTGTCTATCGTGTGATAGAGACCCTAGGTTTACATCCCACTTTTGGAAAGGACTGCATTACTCCTTGGGATCTAAACTAAACTTTAGCACGGCTTTCCATCCACAGACCGATGGTCAGACGGAGAGAACCAACCAGGTGATTGAAGATATGCTTAGAGCATGTGTCCTAGATTTTGGAGGTAGCTGGCACGAACACTTACCTCTTGTGGAGTTCGCCTACAATAATAGCTATCAAGCTAGCATTCAAATGGTCCATTTGAAGCACTCTATGGCAGGAGTTGCCGATCTCCAATATGCTGGTATGAAGTTGGCGAAAAACAAATGCTAGGACCAGAGATGATAAAGGAAACCACAGAGAAGGTAAAGCTTATTAAAGAAAGAATGGCAGTGGCGTAGCAAAAACAAAAGGCATATGCAGATAATAGAAGAAGAGACCTGGAGTTTCAGGTTGGTGAACATGTATTCTTGAAAGTGTCTCCAGGCCGTGGGATCAGGCGTTTTGGCATTAAAGGCAAGTTGTCACCAAGGTTTGTCGGGCCTTTCGAAATCCTTGAAAGAATCGGCGAGGTGGCATATCGTCTCGCTTTACCACCACAAATGGATGGAATACACGATGTGTTCCACATATCCATGTTGAAAAAGTATGTACGGGATCCGTGGCATGTCATAGAGTATGAGCTCCTGGAATTCAACAAAGACGGAACATACCAGAGAAGCCAATTAAGATCGTGGACCGGGAACTGCGCCAATTAAGGAACAAGACCATCCACTGGTAAGGGTTAGATGGAATCAACGCATGGATGAAGACGACACGTGGGAAACCGAGGAAGCAATGCGCAAAAGATACCCGGAGCTATTCACAAGTAAGTACACCTCACTTGTACAATAACTTTCTATACATGAATTTGGGGACCAAATTCTCTTAAGTGGGGGAGGGTGTAGCACCCCGGAAATTTTTAAATTCATCAAAATTCAAAATAAATGGAAATAAATAATTTCCATAATACGGAGTATTTAAACATACGTATCATTATCGTATGAGCTAAAAACACATCGAAAAAATCCGTAAAAATTATAAATCAACCCCAAACATTTTACTAAAAGTTTCATAAAAAATTTATGCCAAAAAAAATCGGATTAGCCAAGTTTAAAGTGTTTCACGACTTATTATCGTAATTCATGAATAAGTCGGAAAACCGTTAACACGAAAATACGACGGAACTAAAAATTAATAAAAGTGTTGAGAGACTCCCAACATTTATATATTAATGACCCAATATCTTAATTGGGCCAATGGACCACATATGACCTAAAAATCAAATGAAGCTAGGAAATGCATGGAAATTCGTAGCTTAAATTAGCTGAAATTAAAAAGAGGCAGTTAGAGTTGAATGGGAAGAGAGATCTTCCTTGGCAACCCAAATTCGTGCCTACCCACCCATAGAGGTTGCTTGATGGCCAGACTCTCTAATAGAGGGAGAGATCTTCAATTTTGGAAAGACACAAGCCAATCCGCAACCCTTCTTTCCTAGTTACAATAGGACTCCTAAATACCTTGGTACTTAAATACTTTTCACCCAAACCCTAGGGACGAGTTTACAACTTGGGGGGTCGTGTGGAGGAGCTTGGGGGCTGGGGAGCTGTGGATCGACCACAAGAAGGACATCTTCTTCCCCATTCGTCTACTGCGACCTGCACAAACCGCCCACTTAAGCTACCTAAACCAAACCTTGCAAGGCTTATTACCCCTGGAAAGAGGGTCAAGTCTACGTCCTAACCCAAGTGGAATGCCTAAATTCCATGCAGTATACACAGAGTATTAAGCGTTCTCCTGCGAGTGGTCTGAACACGGGTTTTCTGGAAGAACGGGACTTCTCCAACCCAGAAGGTAGGTTTTCTCGGGCCAAACCTTAACATATCCTATACCAATGTGTAGAGCATCAAGTTAACTTTCATTTACCACTGGTTTCATCGAATTCCAATGAGTAGATTTTGAGTTATAAGCGTTTTCCCCAAGTCGCGCACTGTCAGGGCTTTTTCTGTTCTTTATATGTTGCATGCGATTTGAGATAGAATTAGAGCAAACTCACAACATGAAAGTTTTTCTACTAGTTGTCATTGTCATGTCTTGTGTTGAACGTTTTGTCTAATCGTCAATAGTTAGAGAGTTATAAGCATGGTAAGAGGGTCGCTGCATGATACTACGTTTTCAGGTTGCACTTGGTTTTACGTTTGTGTTTAACTTAATTAAAGCTGGTCGAAAACTTCATTGTTTTCTAATTCCGATTTACTGGAAGCACCTTGCATGTCTAGGTTGGTTTAAAACTGGTTCGTTATTTTTCATGCACTGTACAATTTGTTCTTAATTTTGGGACAACCCTGTGTCAAAACAAGGAAAGTCTGGTCCGCAATCCAAAGCACTGTCCTTTCACTGGCAGACGCAGGCCAAGGACCTGAGAACGCGACGGCTCGATAGCCGTTCTCAGGCAGATCGCGACAAGAAATACCGTCGCGATCTGATCGCGACGGACCGCCGTCGCGACCTGACTCCAGGTCTGACAGACATGTCGCCTTCTTCATAAGCACCCGTCGCGATCTGCCTGCCTGATCAGACAGCCTGTCGCGATCCTTACAAGGCACTGTCGCGATCTGATCTGACCCCGTCGCGACCCTTACAAGAATCCGTCGCGACCTCAGGATTTTTCATGAACCCCACTTATTTTCTTGCAAACCTAACTGCTGTACCTGAGGTCTGTTTAAATATGATTTTAGCAACGTGATTCACATGTCTTAGGTCTGATCATTGCATGATGGTTATTTATGGCTTAAAAGTGATTAACTCATTTAAAAGTTTTAATTACATGAATGTTATTCTAATTGCTCCTTAAATGATATGAACCATTCATGCAACTCGTGATTTAATCTTTCTATTATTCTACCATGTTTTAAAAGATAATTATCGTTCTTAAAATCTTGCAAACCCATGTGTAGTTAAATGCATTGTTCAATTCGTGCCATCATGTTAAGTGCTTTCACGCGAGTTGTAACCGATGGTTTGAGAATTGAGACACGCGTACATCACTACACACTTGCACATCTAGGCAGCCCTTTCTTGGGAATTTGGAAGCTCTCTACGGTCATTCCGAATCGGTGGACAAGTGACCTTTTCTCCAAGGCCTCCGTAAATCTCCTCTGACCATGGATCCCACATGGCCGACGAGTTGGTTGTACCATTGAAGTTCCGGAGATAGCGTGCACTTCCTCTCTCGTCTTGTTCCGGTGAGTGTGATTTACAATCTAGACTAAAGCCATTAATGTAAAGATTGAACTAAATTATAAATCGTACCGTTATGCTGCCGGATTTATCTCTTGACCATTATTACCATAAAATCATGTTCAATTACTTATCACTAGTTCTCATCATCATCATGAACATGACATTACACATGCTTACTTATTGAAAACTCTCATGGCCATTATTAATGACTGTGGGTATCTACATTTAAATTTAAGTGAGATGCTGACCGGGCACGGCGAGTGTCCAAGGGCTCCAGTCTAGCCCCAATGACGGAGAGTCATAAATATACTGTTAACCATGGGGTATAATGATTACTAGCGTTGCATCTGCGCTGGGAGTCGAGCTGGTGTCGTGTTGAATGATAGATACAATAACCACATACACGTGTCCTGGTGTACATCTTGATGGATCTTTTCTTGGTGTACATTAGTGTCTACGTGCCTGATTAGTGTTACGTTATCGTGCTCGTGCGTGCTTGCTTGCTTGCGTGATATGGCATCCTGCATTTAATGCAACCAGTGATATCTTGCGTTCTTGAAAAACTATTGACATCAAGTGAAATCTCGCGTGCTTGGACAAAGTGATCTATTGCTAGTTCTATCTCGTTACATCTTTCTAGATCTTGTTCTATCATGATCACTCTATCTAGCTTGTCCATGTATGATATTTTAATGAGTTTTATTCGCACATGCATATAATTCATCGTGCTTACCTAGTTCTAAACTGTTAATCACGTATATCATTGCCCGCACATTGAGATATAAATCCTACTGGGCTAGTTTGCTCATTCCCTACTTTTACCCAATCTAGGTGACTATGAAGTTCAAGAGGAGGAGAAAGTCGAGGATGGGAATGCGTCCAAGTGATGAGCGTTCCAACTATGAGTCTAGTTATAGCAGTTTGCTTTGAGTGTTAGATTCATGTAGTAGGAAGTGAGGAATAAATGTACTTTTTCTTTTTATTGAGTCTTAGTCCTGTAATAGTTCTCATTTGGAATACAATGAGTTGCGATTTGAATACAAGATTAGTTGAGTTCAATGTTTGGGCCCTATGATGATGTATGTTGTTATACATTTAGCGCGTGCTAGCTAGAGGCTTATTTGCCGACTGTTCACGTCTCGGGATATCGACTCGAATTATATTCCTTATTATTAACATCCACTGCGAAATTCTCGGGACGTGACATAGATGTTGTTCGTGATTATGCAGACTTATTCCTCGAGCATCTTTCCAGTTTACCACCTGAAGAGAGATTGAGTTCACTATTGAGTTGATGCCTAGTACAACTCTGATTTCCAAGGCACCTTATCATATGGCACCAGCAGCAGTGATAGTGATAGTGCTTAGAAGGTAGTTGCAAGACTTGTTGGATAAGGTTTCATTAGTCTGAGTTCTTCACCGTGGGGCGCTCCAGTTCTCTTTGCTAAGAAGAAGGATGTTTCGATGAGGCTATGCATTGATTACCAGAAGCTTAATCAAGTAACGAAAAAATAAGTATCCTTTACCCTATATTGATGACATATTTGATCAGTTGCAGGGAGCTTCAGTATTTTCTAAGATAGATCTTCGCTCAGGATACCACCAACTCCGAATAAGGGCCGATGACACATCAAAAATGGCTTTTTATACGCGATATAGTCATTATGAGTCTTGGGTATTGCCTTTTGGCTTAACAAATGCCCCAACAACATTTATGGATTGAGAAATGCTTTGTACACGTTCATACGGTAAAAAACGCCAACGTGGAAACACCGAGTTGTTTCCCATTCGCCCACGTTGCAAAGCCTCCATATCACCTGCAAGCCTCCAAGTCAACTGTCATTAAAGCGCATCAGCCTCCGTTGCGTTATCCCGAGGTTCTCCATCATGACACCGCCGACCTCACGACATTCGCAATTGTGTGAGATTTTTCAAAAACCCAATTTTGCCCTACCCCCCTCTTGTCCATAATAATCTGACAGGAAGAGCCCATGATTCACCCACCCCACAAAATTTGCAGGTGACCATCTTGCTCGTGCTGTCTTCCGCCGGCGGTGCTCTATGCAATTCCAGCATCTTCTTCCTTCTTCATCGTGCTGTCTTGCTCATCCATTGTGCCTAAGAATACTCTACTAGAGCGGTTCCGTCGCCGCATTACTAAGGATACAGAAGAGACGGTGGAGAAGCAACCGACGACGCTCCACTCGGACGCAGACTTGCGAAATCCTTCAGTGCCAGCACCAGAAGTGCAGAAGACAACAAAGGACCTAGGGGGGCATCCCAAGTGAGAGGTATGTTTCGTAGTGTTGTAATATGTTTCATAGTGACAAATAGGTCTGTTAGGGTGAGAAATAGAACCTTTTCTAATGACAAATACCTATTTGTAGTGACAAATAGAAATGCTTCAAGTGACAATTATAAATAGAATTGTTATGTTTCAGTGACAAATAGCTACTTACCAGTGATAAAAAGGGCATTTCCAGTGACAAATAGCCTTTTGTAGTGATAAATAGAAATTATTCAAGTGACAAATAGAATTCTTCTGTTTCAGTGACAAATAGCTACATCTCAGTGATAAATAGGGCCTTTCCAGTGACAAATAGCCAATGTAGTGACAAATAGAAATTTTTCAAGTGACAAATAGAATTGTTATGTTTCAGTGACAATAGCTACTTACCAGTGATAAAAAAGGCATTTCCAGTGACAAATAGCCTTTTGTAGTGATAAATATAAATTATTCAAGTGACAAATAGAATTCTTCTGTTTCAATGACAAATAGCTACTTCTCAGTGATAAATAGGGCCTTTCCAGTGACAAATAGCCAATTGTAGTGACAAAATGAAAATTTTCAAGTAACAATAGAATTGTTATATTTCAGTGACAATAGCTACTTACCAGTGATAAAAAGGCCTTTCCAGTGACAAATAGCCTTTTGTAGTGATAAATAGAAATTATTCAAGTGACAAATAGAATTCTTTTGTTTCGTGATAAATAGCTACATCTCAGTGATAAATATGACCTTTCCAGTGACAATAGCCAATGTAGTAACAAATAGAAATTTTTCAAGTGACAAATAGAATTGTTATATTTCAGTGACAAATAGCTACTTACCAGTGATAAAAGGACTTTCCAGTGACAATTAGCCTTTTGTAGTGATAAATAGAAATTATTCAAGTGACAAATAGAATTCTTCTGTTTCAGTGACAAATAGCTACTTCTCAGTGATAAATAGGGCATTTCCAGTGACAAATAGCCAATTGTATTGACAAATAGAAAATTTTCAAGTGACAAATAAAATTGTTATGTTTCAGTGACAAATAGCTACTTAACAGTGATAAATAGGACCTTCCCAGTGACAAATAGCCAAGAGTAGTGACAAATAGAAATTATTCAAGTGACAAATAGAAATCTTTCTTTTCAGTGACAATAGCTACTTATCATTGATAAATAGGGCCTTCCTAGTGACAAATAGCCATTTGTAGTGACAAATAGAAATTATTCAAGTGACAAATACAAATTTTCTGTTTCAGTGACAAATAGCTACTTATCAGTTATAAATTGGGCCTTCCCAGTGACAAATAGCAAATTGTAGTGACAAATAGAAGCTCTTCCAGTGACAAATAGCTTTGTTGTCTCATTCTTTTGTTGTCTGATTCTTTTGTTGTCTCATTCTACTGTTGACAAATGGTTTGCAGTGACAAATAATATATTGTTGTCTCATTCTTCCGTTTTCATATTTTTATTTGATTGTAGGTAATCCTCCAATAATGAAAGCCTGCTCTTCAATGGACATTTATATGAAGGATAGAGATCAAATGGCATTTCGGGAATGCCATAAAATTTTAATGAGGATCACCCCATTTTCTTCTTATGTGGACAATACTTCTGGTTGCTCCTTTGGCATGAGGATGTTAGAGGACATAATAAGCACCCATGTTGGTGGGAACATCTTCTTGCTAGGAAGAAGGAGGTATTGTTTACCGTTGAAGATGTGGGCATTATCTTGGGATTACCCAGCTGTGGACATCCCGTCCGCCATTATGGAAGCACGAAGAAAAAGTCTAAGCTCCATGAGCGGTTTAGGATGGCCACAATTTTGATCGGAAGAAGGTGCATTTACTCATCCAGGAAATAGTAAAATCAGATGATGAAGCAGATGTAGAGGACACAGTTAGGCTGTGGATTGTGCTCCTCCTATGCACCTTTCTTGCTCCGCGATCAGCGCATTCTTGTCCACCAGATGCTCTCCTGCTTGGATGACATACAAAGAATAAGAGAGTATAATTGGCAGCGCAGTGCAGGAAGTAACACTGCATAATTTTGAGAATTTAGTTACATTTGTAAATGTTCAAAGGAGTAGGGCAACTTGCCCTGCAAAGAGAAGAAGTGGGAATCAATCCCAAGCTCATTATTTCATCTATGGTTGTGCTGCCTCCCTTGCTGTAAGTTCCTTTAACAATCTCTATGTATACATATCATCTATACTAGTTTGGGTTTTGGGTTTAAGTAGTTATGTTTCGTATTTCAGGTTTGGTTTCTTGAGCACACGAGGGTGAGGCAGCCAATAAATCGGACGGCATATCTCCGCCTCTTCAGGTGGGGAACAATCGCCGGGAAAACATCAACGTTTCCTACAGCATCCCTCACCGACCAACAGGTTTTTGGAGTCCCTTTCACAATGAAATTATTATTGAGTAATAAAACTGTGTAATTTGATGTTTATTGCATATGATTTGCTTTTGCAGGTTATAAAAAATTTCACGGTTGAGAGGAATGAAATTGAAACTGCTTCCCTCCCAGAGGACACATCCACGGTTCGTCTAGTTGCTTGCCTCACTCTTCTACATGAAATTGCAGCATCAATAAAGTCTCAAGAATTGAAATTTGATCAGTTGAACACTCACCTCAATGATCAAAAGAGACAAATTGAGGAAATCATGCATTACATTCATAGAAGGGATGATCCGGTGAGTCGTGAAGAAGGGGCTGCTGGCCAACCTCTACATTTTCTGAACATGTCCATGCCCAGCCTCCAATGATGCATGACGATCCGGTGACCCAACAAGAATGGGCAGCTTGGCCCCCTACATATTCTCAACATGTTCCTGATCATCCCGATGTCCAGCCTCCAATGACGAATGACGAGCAGGCTCCACCATTGGTCATTTTGGGGAGGATATAACACTGCTTGCTGATCCCGAAGATGCTGATCCCGAAGTTCCTAACTCAATGGTTCGGGCCATCAAGGAGCGTGAGGACCGGCGTCCTGGCTTGTATGATCAATCCCCTTATGTACGGGAGAAACCCACAACAATTCCTGATAAACAAAAAGCAGTGGTAAGTCTCTAATCTATTATGTTACTGCATACCTATTATTCCATTGATCTGAAATGTCAACACAAAACGTAGGCAACAGACGAGCCAGGCACTGCAAAGTGGGTGTGTAAGGGGCAGTTGAAGGGGAAGCACAATGCCATTGTCAAAAGCTTCCTTGAAACTGTGGAAGTGTCGGTAGTGAACCTGAGTAAGTTGATTGAATTTGTATGATTTCATATTTATTTCTTATTTAACTTATTTGCATGTTTTCAACCTCTACAGTTATGAAATTTTTGAATTTGCAAATGGCCTGGTCATCCGAAAGTCACACATTTTAAGCCTCCTTTACGGATGCATGATAGAGGACACGGTATGTTTTTCACTTATGTTGTTATAGATGAAGTCCCTTGAAAGCCAGGTTCATTGTATTGAGTATGGACCTATTGCAGGTTATTGATGGCTTGATTATCCTACTTAAAATGAACACTGGAAATACATTTCACAAGTGGGTTGTTTTCCAACTATTGTGGTAAATCATATCCACGGAATGTCATGCTCAACGGAAGAGAAGGCAACAAAGTCGTTGGAATGCGCTTATGTGAACAAGGATTTGGAAACCCTCCAACATAACAAGTGGCTATTTTTCGTGTTACACTCACGAAATCACTGGCATTTATTTGCAGTGGACACGGAGAATCAAATATTGGTATCATATAATTCATTGAAAAGTGGGGCTTTCCACAAATCATCTGCAAGAAAATGGGTAAGTTTCTAAATCAATTTCTTTTAAGGGAAATACTGTTCAATTATTTGTTTTTTTTGCAGGCCACAACTGTCAGGCGTATGTTGAAGGAGTATAGGGCATTTCCTGATGATGCTAAATGGGAACTACAGTTTGACAATACATGTCCTCAACAAGCATCTGGTAGCCTCAATTGTGCGATTTATGTGGTAAAATACATTGAAGCCTTGATTAGGAGAAATTTCCCGGATGGACATTTAATGAGGATGATTGTAATCTCTTCAGGGCGAGATTTGCAGAATTGTTGTTACAAGTAAAGAATCGTTCTTAGAAAGTGTACATTTTTCCTCTTATGTGATGCAAAGTATTTGTTAAGAAACTCTTGTAAAGTACATGTAATGTACAGTTTAATGTTTCAATCTTTGACTAGGGTACTTATCAAAATAAAAGTACATGTACAGTTTAAACTCTTGTAAAGTATTGTACATTTTAATAGCTAATGAGCAGTCACTAGTTTTCATTTATTTGTCCTTGATTTTCATCTATTTGTCACTAGCAGTTGTTGTGTCTTTGTCATAAGGATTCTTTCTATTTGTCACTGACAGGGACGCATTTGTCACTAGTCTTCATCTATTTGTCACTGATCTTCATCTATTTGTCACTGGAGTTGTGTCTTTATCACAGAGGAATGTATGTATTTGTCAATGGAATCTTTTAGTTGTCACTGAAAGGGACCTATTTGTCACAGGAGTTCATGTGTCTTTTGTCACTGGAAATCTTCTATTTGTCACTGGGAATCTTCTATTTGTCACTATTTTCTTCTATTTGTCACTAGTTTTTGTCCATTTGTCACTTGGAGTTCATGTGTCTTTTGTCACTGGGAATCTTCTATTTGTCACTAGAAGGGACCTATTTGTCACTGGTTTTCTTCTATTTGTCACTAGTTTTCGTCCATTTTTCACTTGGAGTTCATGTGTCTTTGTCACTGGGAATCTTCTATTTGTCACTGGAAGGGACCTATTTATCACTGGTTTTCATCTATTTGTCACTACGTTTCCTCCATTTGTCACTGGTTTTCATCATTTGTCACTACTTTTCCCCCATTTGTCACTTGGAGTTCATGTGTCCTTGTCACTGAGAATCCTTCTATTTGTCACTGGAAGGGACCTATTTGTCACTGGTTTTCATTTATTTGTCACTACTTTTCCTCCATTTGTCACTTGGAGTTCATGTGTCTTTGTCACTGGGAATCCTTCTATTGGTCACTAGAATCTCCTATTTGTCACTGAATGGACCTATTTGTCACTGGTTTTCATCTATGTGTCACTACTTTTCCTCCATTTGTCACTTGGAGTTCATGTGTCTTTGTCACTGGAATCTTCTATTTTCACTGAGAATCTTCTATTTGTCACTGGAATGGACCTATTTGTCACTGGTTTTCATCTATTTGTCACTACTTTTCCTCCATTTGTCATTTGGAGTTCATGTGTCTTTGTCACTCGGAATCCTTCTATTTGTCACTGGAATCTCCTATTTGTCACTGGTTTTCATCTATTTGTCACTACTTTTCCTCCATTTGTCACTTAGAGTTCATGTGTCTTTGTCACTGGGAACCTTCTATTTGTCACTGGAATCTCCTATTTGTCACTGGAAGGGACCTATTTGTCACTGGTTTTCATCTATGTGTCACTACTTTTCCTCCATTTGTCACTTGGAGTTAATGTGTCCTTGTCACTGAGAATCCTTCTATTTGTCACTGGAATCTTCTATTTGTCAATGAAGGGACCTATTTGTCACTGGTTTTCATCTATTTGTCACTACTTTTCCTCCATTTGTCACTTGGAGTTCATGTGTCATTCTCACTGGGAATCCTTCTATTGGTCACTAGAATCTCCTATTTGTCACTGGAAGGGACCTATTTGTCAATGGTTTTCATCTATGTGTCACTACTTTTCCTCCATTTGTCACTTGTAATTCATGTGTCTTTGTCACTGGGAATCTTCTATTTGTCACTGGAATGGACCTATTTGTCACTGGTTTTCATCTATTTGTCACTACTTTTCCTCCATTTGTCACTTGGAGTTCATGTGTCTTTGTCACTGGGAATCATTCTATTTGTCACTGGAATCTCCTATTTGTCACTGGAAAGGACCTATTTGTCACTGGTTTTCATCTATTTGTCACAACTTTTCCTCCATTTGTCACTTGGAGTTCATGTGACCTTGTCACTGGGAATCCTTCTATTTGTCACTGGAATCTTCTCTTTGTCACTGGAAGGGACCTATTTGTCACTGGTTTTCATTTATTTGTCACTACTTTTCCTCCATTTGTCACTTGGAGTTCATGTGTCTTTGTCACTGAGAATCCTTCTATTGGTCACTATAATCTCTTATTTGTCACTGGAAGGGACCTATTTGTCACTGGTTTTCATCAATGTGTCACTACTTTTCCCCCATTTGTCACTTGGAGTTCATGTGTCTTTGTCATTGGGAATCTTCTATTTGTCACTGGGAATCTTCTATTTGTCACTGGAATGGACCAATTTGTCACTGGTTTTCATCTATTTGTCACTACTTTTCCTCCATTTGTCACTTGGAGTTCAGGTGTCTTTGTCACTGGGAATCCTTCTATTTGTCACTGGAATCTCCTATTTGTCACTGGAAGGGACCTATTTGACACTGGTTTTCATCTATTTGTCACTATTTTTCCTCCATTTGTGACTTAGAGTTAATGTGTCTTTGTCACTGGGAATCCTTCTATTTGTCACTGGAATCTTCTATTTGTCACTGGAAGTGACCAATTTGTCACTGGTTTTCATCTATGTGTCACTACTTTTCCTCCATTTGTCACTTGGAGTTCATGTGTCCTTGACACTGGGAGTCCTACTATTTGTCACGGGAATCTTCTATTTGTCACTGGAAGGGACCTATTTATCACAGGTTTTCATCTATTTGTCACTACTGTTCCTCCATTTGTCACTTGGAGCTCATGTGTCTTTGTCACTGGGAATCCTTCTATTGGTCACTAGAATCTCCTATTTGTCAGATGGAGTTCATGTGTCTTTGTCACTGGGAATCCTTCTATTTGTCATTGGAATCTCCTATTTGTCACTGGAAGGGACCTATTTGTCACTGGTTTTCATCTATTTGTCACTACTTTTCCTCCATTTGTCACTTGGAGTTCATGTGTCCTTGTCACTGGGAATCCTTCTATTTGTCACTGAAATCTTCTATTTGTCACTGGAAGGGACCTATTTGTCATTGTTTTTCATTTATTTGTCACTACTTTTCCTCCATTTGTCACTTGGAGTTCATGTGTCTTTGTCACTGAGAATCCTTCTATTGGTCACTATAATCTCTTATTTGTCACTGGAAGGGACCTATTTGTCACGGGTTTTAATCAATGTGTCACTACTTTTCCTCCATTTGTCACTTGGAGTTCATGTGTCTTTGTCATTGGGAACCTTGTATTTGTCACTGGGAATCTTCTATTTGTCACTGGAATGGACCAATTTGTCACTGATTTTCATCTATTTGTCACTGGTTTTCATCTATTTGTCACTACTTTTCCTCCATTTATCACTTGGAGTTCAGGTGTCTTTGTCACTGGGAATCCTTCTATTTGTCACTGGAATCTCCTATTTGTTACTGGAAGGGACCTATTTGTCACTGGTTTTCATCTATTTATCACTACTTTTCCTCCATTTGTGACTTAAAGTTCATGTCTCTTTGTCACTGGGAATCCTTCTATTTGTCACTGGAATCTCCTATTTGTCACTGGAAGTGACCAATTTGTCCCTGGTTTTCATCTATGTGTCACTACTTTTCCTCCATTTGTCACTTGGAGTTCATGTGTCCGTGACACTGGGAATCCTTCTTTTTGTCACTGGAATCTTCTATTTGTCACTGGAAGGGACCTATTTGTCACTGGTTTTCATCTATTTCTCACTACTTTTCCTCCATTTGTCACTTGGAGCTCATGTGTCTTTGTCACTGGGAATCCTTCTATTGGTCCCTAGAATCTCCTATTTGTCACTGGAAGTGACCTATTTGTCACTGGTTTTCATCTATGTGTCACTACTTTTCCTCCATTTGTCACTTGGAGTTCATGTGTCTTTGTCACTGAGAATCTTCTATTTGTGACTGGGAATCATCTATTTGTCACTGGAATTGACCTATTTGTCACTGGTTTTCATCTATTTGTCACTACTTTTCCTCCATTTGTCACTTGGAGTTCATGTGTCTTTGTCACTGGGAATCCTTCTATTTGTCACTGTAATCTCATATTTGTCACTGGAAGGGACCTATTTG
Source organism: Colocasia esculenta (assembly GCA_014218235.1). NCBI lineage: Eukaryota > Viridiplantae > Streptophyta > Magnoliopsida > Alismatales > Araceae > Colocasia > Colocasia esculenta. The sequence continues at coordinate 132,580 of JACBKR010000650.1, forward strand.
TCATTGGTTTTCATCTATTTGTCACTACTTTTCCTCCATTTGTCACTTGGAGTTCATGTGTCCTTGTCACTAGGAATCCTTCTATTTGTCATTGGAATCTTCTATTTGTCACTGGAAGGGACCTATTTGTCACTGTTTTTCATCTATTTGTCACTTCTTTTCCTCCATTTGTCACTTGGACTTCATGTGTCTTTGTCACTAGGAATCCTTCTATTGGTCACTATAATCTGTTATTTGTCATTGGAAGGGACCTATTTGTCACTGGTTTTCATCTTTGTGTCACTACTTTTCCTCCATTTGTCACTTGGAGTTCATGTGTCTTTGTCATTGGGAATCTTCTATTTGTCACTGGGAATCTTCTATTTGTCACTGGAATGGACCTATTTGTCACTGGTTTTCATCTATTTGTCACTACTTTTCCTCCATTTGTCACTTGGAGTTCATGTGTCTTTGTCACTGGAATCCTTCTATCTGTCACTGGAATCTCCTATTTGTCACTAGAAGGGACCTATTTGTCACTGGTTTTCATCTATTTGTCACTACGTTTCCTCCATTTGTCACTTAGATTTCATGTGTCTTTGTCACTGGGAACCCTTCTATATTTCACTGGAATCTCCTATTTTTCAATGGAAGGACCTATTTGTCACTGGTTTTCATCTATGTGTCACTACTTTTCCTCCATCTGTCACTTAGAGTTCATGTGTCTTTGTCACTGGGAATCCTTCTATTTGTCACTGGAATCTCCTATTTGTCACTGGAAGGGACCTATTTGTCACTGGTTTTCATCTATGTGTCACTACTTTTCCTCCATTTGTCACTTGGAGTTCATGGTTTTTGTCATTGAGAATCTTCTATTTGTCACTGAGAATCCTCTATTTGTCACTGGAATGGACCAATTTGTCACTGGTTTTCATCTATTTGTCACTGATTTTCATCTATTTGTCACTACTTTTCCTCCATTTTTCACTTGGAGTTCAGGTGTCTTTGTCACTTGGAATCCTTCTATTTGTCACTGGAATCTCGTATTTGTCACTGGAAGGGACCTATTTGTCACTGGTTTTCATCTATTTGTCACTACTTTTCCTCCATTTGTGACTTAGAGTTCATGTGTCTTTGTCACTGGGAATCCTTCTATTTGTCACTGGAATCTCCTATTTGTCACTGGAAGTGACCAATTTGTCACCGGTTTTCATCTATGTGTCACTACTTTTCCTCCATTTTTCACTTGGAGTTCATGTGTCCTTGACACTGGGAATCCTTCTATTTGTCACTGGAATCTTCTATTTGTCACTGGTTTCACCTATTTGTCACTGGTTTTCATCTATTTGTCACTACTTTTCCTCCATTTGTCACTTGGAGCTCATGTGTCTTTGTCACTGGAATCCTTCTATTGGTCACTAGAATCTCCTATTTGTCACTGGAAGGGACCTATTTGTCACTGGTTTTCATCTATGTGTCACTACTTTTCCTCCATTTGTCACATGGAGTTCATGTGTCTTTGTCACTGAGAATCTTCTATTTGTGACTGGGAATCTTCTATTTGTCACTGGAATGGACCTATTTGTCACTGGTTTTCATCTATTTGTCACTACTTTTCCTCCATTTATCACTTGGAGTTCATGTGTCTTTGTCACTGGGAATCCTTCTATTTGTCACTGGAATCTCGTATTTGTCACTGGAAGGGACCTATTTGTCACTGGTTTTCATCTATTTGTCACTACTTTTCCTCCATTTGCCACTTGGAGTTCCTGTGTCCTTGTCACTAGGAATGCTTCTATTTGTCACTGGAATCTTCTATTTGTCACTGGAAGGGACCTATTTGTCACTGGTTTTCATCTATTTGTCACTTCTTTTCCTCCATTTGTCACTTGGAGTTCATGTGTCTTTGTCACTGGGAATCCTTCTATTTGTCACTATAATCTGTTATTTGTCACTGGAAGGGACCTATTTGTCACTGGTTTTCATCTATGTGTCACTACTTTTCCTCCATTTGTCACTCGGAGTTCATGTGTCTTTGTCATTGGGAATCTTCAATTTGTCACTGGGAATCTTCTATTTGTCACTGGAATGGACCTATTTGTCACTGGTTTTATCTATTTGTCACTACTTTTCCTCAATTTATCACTTGGAGTTCATGTGTCTTTGGCACTGGGAATCCTTCTATCTGTCACTGGAATCTCCTATTTGTCACTGGAAGGGACCTATTTGTCACTGGTTTTCATCTATTTGTCACTACGTTTTCTCCATTTGTCACTTAGAGTTCATGTGTCTTTGTCACTGGGAATCCTTCTATATTTCACTGGAATCTCCTATTTGTCACTGGAAGGGGCCTATTTGTCACTAGTTTTTATCTATGTGTCACTACTTTTCCTCTATTTGTCACTTGGAGTTCATGTGTCTTTGTCACTGGGAATCCTTCTATTTGTCACTGGAATCTCCTATTTGTCACTGGAAGGTACCGATTTGTCACTGGTTTTCATCTATTTGTCACTACTTTTCCGCCATTTGTCACTTGGAGTTCATGTGTCTTTGTCACTGGGAATCCTTCTATTTGTCACTGGAATCTCCTATTTGTCACTGGAAGGGGCCTATTTGTCACTGGTTTTCATCTATGTGTCACTACTTGTCCTCCATTTGTCATTTGGAGTTCATGTGTCTCTGTCGTTGGGAATCTTCTATTTGTCACTGGAAGGGACCTATTTGTCACTGGTTTTCATCTATTTGTCACTACTTTTCCTCCATTTGTCACTTGGAGTTCATGTATCTTTGTCACTGGGAATCCTTCTATTTGTCATTGGAATCTCGTATTTGTCACTGGAAGGGACCTATTTCTCACTGGTTTTCTTCTATTTGTCACTACTTTTCATCCATTTGTCATTTGAAGAAATTAAATTATAAATTAATTAATCTATTATATCATATCATATAAATATCCCATTCTACCCTCACGTAAACCCTAAGCCCCAACACCGCTTTACATTTCACACATCATCGGCCCCGTCATCCCCGCCCCATTCACCATCTTGGTTTTCAGCGAACCTTGTCCAGGAAACCTACTCCGGTGGCTTGGGAGCCTTGTTGCACCTCCTTTGGCTGCCCTGCTCAGGTAATCCTTCTGCTCCCATTTCCCCCTGCTCACGTTCCCACTCCCGTGCGACCCCCTTGGTGGCGTATGCTTATGCTTCTGCGATGGATGTTTCGTTCTCTGAGTCAGCTATTTTGTTTGTTTTTTTTCTTTTTGCAGTGGTGGGTGGCAGGGTAGACTGTGGCATGGTAGACTGGAAGATATGGATCATATTCCAAGAATTTTTACATTCAAGAATGATGCGTATGTAATTCCTATGCATAGAGGTATGGAACTTTGTAGCATACTTAATGATGTTTGCAGAAGGTGGACACTTGTGAAAGATGAAGTGGAATTAAAATGCCACATTCCGGAGATGAGTAACTCATTCATGAAATTGTTAAGTGGAGATGATATTGATAGAATACTTGACATTGCATGAAATCATCGGACAAAAATTGATTAACATCGATGTTAATGTGTCCTGCTCGAAGGAGATTGTAACATTCAGGTCAGCAAATCTTTGAACTTTTGAGATGTTGTAGCTATTTGTGTTTTAACAAAAGCCATATTTATGTGGTATCAAATTTATTTGCAGAGCATTTGACGAGCAATCTTCTGGTAAAATGGGGAGTCCAAGCCAGTCTCCCATTTCACCTCCAACAATGACATGTATGAGAGGACATGGTTATTGCACTGTCAGAACTAGCAAAACAGAAAGAAATCCAAACAGAAAATTTTACACATGCAAGGTAAGATTAACAGTTTTTAATGTATAACATGACATGGTATTACATGACATAATATTTCTTGTGGTCTTTTATAAGATGCGAAATGTGATTTTTTCATGTGGTGTGATGAAGTGCAAAATTTTGTGGATTCACAAATACTTGCGGGAAAGATGAGAACATGAAAACTCTAGAATATCGAGTTGCCAGATTGGAGGATGATCGCAATGATTTAAATTGCATTGTAAACAAAACTAAAATGGTTGTAAAGGTTTTACCAGAGGCATTTTCATATTTGAACATTGTGGATGGGGATGATGGGAGTGACTAACATTTTGGATGTTATTATTATTTATTTAAGTTTCTAGTTGTAACATAACAATTAATGGTTCAAATATAACCATGCATTACAATGACAAATGCACGATTTGTATAACACATGATGGTTCAAATAGTATCATGCACAATAAACACAGTGACAACTGTAAGAAGTACAAAACAGAAAATTGTTCTTTTACAAAGAAGTTTAGAAGTCATTGTGTTACAAAGAAGGATACTTCACCAACTTGGTCATGGTTTACAGCAGTGTGTGTTTGAATGCACTTCTTGGAAGCATTGCTTCGTTTTCTGATTTTCAAGGGCAGATGGTATCCGTTTCTCACGTTTTCTTCCTTTTGTTGATGCTCTTCGTGGATCTTGTACATGACAATTCGATGTAGAATCTATTATTATGTTCGATTGGATAGACAACCCATTCATGGACTCCATTACTCTTGTAACGACCCGACCCTCCAGACCCCCACCAGGGCCAGAAGTTCGCGTCGCCACCCATGGATCCGAAGACCCGGAAGGGTTATATGAACAAATCTAGTGAGATATGTACTGAATTTAAACAACTATAACAATATGTACAATATAGAAAAGTCTGTACAACGCGTCCCAAGCAAAAGCACAGGTACAAGAGAAAGGTGCAGTCCTTAAAGGGCATACCCCGAGGACTTGCAAAACACAACTCTCAGCTCACTCGGCTACAAGAGCTCACAGCACTCGCTCTCACTGCTGCTGACAACAACACGGCGCCACAGCCGCCTCCGCAACCCGTCCGACACCGAGCTCCCGCGACGACGAGCCCCTAGCTGAAGGAAGTAGGGGGGTGAGCCTCGCGAAAAAGGCCCAGTAGGGATTACCAGTCCCTCACCGGCCAGAGCAGCAGGAACTCCGAAAATAGGAAACTACACTAGAAAGCTGTAAAGCGAGTAACACCTACAGTAGGGTACTACTAAGCAGCGGAAGAGAACAGTACAACGCCACGACCACCAACCAAGGTCGTGGCACACACATGACTCCCGTAGAAACCAACGGAGTCGGGCACAAAGCGGAAGCAGTGCTCAGCACACCTTCCGAGACCACGGAACAACCAAGTGAGAACGACGTCTCACCGCAAGCACGGCCACCTCAGACCTCTACAAGGTCGAGGGCCCACAAGCAGAACCACCCCGGACCGTGGACACGCCACCAGGTCGGGGAGCCACACACGCCGTGCCATCACGGGCTGGCACCCAGGAACGGGACGACGGAACCGAGAGAACACCGAAGCGAGAACCACCAGAAGCACGGGTCTGCCCAAGCCAGACCAACGACGCCCACGGAAACTAGGCACAGCCGGGATGTAACCACCGTGCAAGCTAGGGCAACGGATAACACTTAGGAACGTCATGAGGAAAACGTCGTCACAACAACAGCAACCAAGCCACCGCCGCTAGTAGCCAAGAGGGGGACCCGCAGTCCGCACGCTCTGCTCACTAGCCTAGCTCCTGCCTCCGCCCCCGCGAAGGGCAAGACAGAGCCGCCACAGAAACACACAACGCACGCAACACCGCAGCCTGGCCAAGCTGCGGCCTCACGCCTGACACCACTACGTGGCTCCGAAACCAACGCAGAGAGAGGCAGTGAGACAATGGACTGTCTGGTCTACGCCAGGAACTCCAAACACCTCGACGTCCCAGACCCAGACAAGAGAGCTCTATAAACGACTCAGCGCCGCTGTCCAAACCTCGTTTTCCCCTCAGCTCATAGTCCGCTCACGTGGGCTGCCAACTCGAGCACACTCGTAGCCCGGAGTACTCCCTCAACAGGCTCCCGAGGATGGGGGTCCCAAGCAATGGAGACAACCTCTGAACAGGACAAGCCCTCAAGTGCCAAGCACCAGGCGAACAGGCGGGGCAGCACAACAAAACCACGACGAACCGCTGGCTTGTAACCGCGACAAGCCCAGCAGGTGAGAAGCACGCACAAACCCAACAAGGGTTGTCGGCCAACCAACCACGTACGGAAAGCCGGAGTCTCGGAACACTACCAGCTAGCACGGAAACCCGTCGCTCTGCTAATAATCGATTGACTGCCAGTCAATGGATTATTAGAGAGACGCAACCCTCCTGGCACCACTGCACACGACAACACGGCCACGAAGGCGTCACCTTCGGTCGCTGAACACCGGGAGGCAACCTGCCGCGTTCCCTTCCAGAAGGTCATAAGGGAAAGGCCTGCCCTGGGGCACACGCCGACACACAACCGGGCCACGGAAACACCCGAGGCACCCACAGGCACTATCGCCCCCCACAGGCCGTCGCGATACCATCGCGACAGAGAAGGGCACCGCGACAGCAACCCTGACGCGATGGGGCGACGCGTCGCGACAGCAACCCTGTCGCGATTGGAAACCAGGTCGCGACAGCGATCCTTATCACGGTCGCCCAGTGCACGGCCGCGACAACAGCCGGGAGGTAGACCGCCGGGATCCTCAATCCCGGTGCCGCCCACGAGCTACACACAACCGCACACGGGGGGGGGAGCATGGGGAAAGCTATAAGACTATCTACAAAACCCTGAGGGCTCCCGATCCACCCGGATGGGAGAGGGCACAAGAAATCTTTACCTCAAACGAAGAACCGAACCCTGTAGGGCCCTTCTCGTAGGAATGAACACCTCCTCCTCGCTCCACGCATGCTCCACGACGCCGGGACACCACGCACGGCCCTCCTCCTCGCCTGAAACACACAAAGGGGAGAAGAGGGGGAAGAGGTCACTGGAGGGAGAGGGAGAAGGAAGGAGAGAGAGGGGAAAGGGGTAGCCGGCCTGCGCCTTAAGTGCCCGGCACCCAGAACGCGACGGCCCGCCCCGTCACGTTACGAACCTTAACGCGACGGGTCAACGGACCGGGACCAGAATGCGCACCCCACGGGAGCCGCGACAACCCGACAGGCCGGACTGACACGCCTGCCACTCTGACAGGCGTCAAATGACCGGTCAGCGCAACACGACAAAACACTGTCGCGACCCGTTGACCGGGCGCGACAAGAACGCGACGGCAACCCGGGCGCGACAAGAACACGACGCACAGACTCGCCGCGACACGGATGACTGTCGCGTCGGGCACCCACGATGCGACACGAGTCATCCAAGACACCGGAGGGAATGCCGGGAAGCCGGGTCTTACAACTCTCCCCAGAATTTTTGGTATTTCAGCTACTGCAATATCATAAGCTTCCTCTGAGCAAGAAGCTGCTTCAGCCACCTTCATGAATCTGAATATCAAGTTGGTGTACCGGGATGATGAACATTTCTTTTCTTGCTTTTGAACATCAAATGACTGACATGCATGTCTATACCTAATATCTTTGCACCATCTTTGCAAGAAGTACTTGTTTGGTATACTGTCAATTCCTACATATTGCAATGCTAGTAAGGCATGTCGGCATAAGAACCCCTTAAACTCAAAGGATTTACAAGAGCATTCCACTTCTTTTTCCTGCTTTTGGCAATTGACAGTGTACTCTTTTTGCATCTTCATACATATACCTTTCAATTTAACACGTTCAAATGACTTTACTCTCAACGTCAACTTACTTTCATCTTCACAAATACGCTGTGGGTGACAAGCAGCGACCTCTATCAATTCTTACTAAAATTTCTGAAATATAGACCTAGTATATATTGCGGCTACTTGTTTCTCAAATGGGGAACAAGTTTTCAGATATGCTTCTGTATCCATGGACTTCAAATCTTCTTTGTTTTCTGCATCAAACCCGCTTTCAAGTGCCACTATGCATTTCACAATGAACTCAGATAAAGTAGTTTTTGCTGTGACAAATCCATAAAAAAATTGATTTATACTCTCACTTCGTTGAGAGGTAGACATACCTACAAGCATAAAACAATGTAAATATAATAGATAAAGCAAATAAAAGACAATACTAGTGAATAATAACTTACCAGCAAAGAATGTGTCCTTCAAAAAACAGGTGCCCACTTTCTACGGTATTCATACAAACTTTTCAGCCATTCATTTTGCATGGCAATTTCATACTTTGTTATCAATTCATCCCACTTTTCTTCAAAATCAAAGGTGGACGATGTGTCATAAATGCAACTTTGGAAGTCATTCATGAAGTGTGGATTGGAGACGCATATATGGCCAATTTTTTCCGGTACCTTTTTCATTATATGCCAAAGACAAAAACGATGTTGTGTCGTTGGAAACACTTGAGCTACTGCAGCCTTCATAGCCTTATCTTGATCTGTGATGATTGCCTTGGGGTGAATGCCACCATTTGCTTCTAGCCAACAAGTAAAGAGCCATACAAAACATTCAATTTTCTCATTGCTTAGTAGTGCACATCCCAAAAGAATAGATTGACCATGATGATTTACTCCCACAAATGGTGCAAATGGCATTTGATATGTGTTTGTCAAGTATGTTGTATCGAAACAGATGACATCCGCAAAGTATGTACAAGATGTTCTAGACCTACCATCAATCCAAAACACATTCCTTAATGTACCATTGTCAATAACCGCTATAGTGTAAAAGAATGTTGGATCCCTAACTTGCATTGCCTGAAAATGGTTTATCATTGTCTTTTCATCACCCTCCTTCAATTGTGTTTGCCTTTCTTTATCAAGAAAGTTTCTACAGTCATTCTCTGTCCACTCCAACTGTCGGATGCCCCCCTTTCTTTTTGCCATGGCCGAAACAATATTGGATGTGGAAATACCAACACTATGCATGTTCAGAATCTCAGCTTTCTCCGGGTGCAAGTTGTACGATGTGATCTCAAATACATAGTAGCTGTAGGATGAAGAATGTGATTATGCTCCAAAACTACATCATACATTATGTAGGTGTTTGTGTCTTTGTCATATCTAACCCTCACCGATGCCGTACATCCAATCTTAGAAGAATCTCTGTGACTTATCGTTTCTTTTCCCCTTCTAGATTGACCACAACGATGACATATGAACCTCTTGTAAATAAACACATCATTCTTTCTTCTACCGTCAGTGATTGTCATGCCAAATCCTACTCGTTTTGCATAGGCATTGTAGAATTTTTGTGCATCTGAAATAGTTTGGAAAATCATGCCCTCCAAAGGTTCCAAATTTTCTGATTCTCCCTTATCATTATTCAAATCATCCTCTACTTCAGGTGCTGCCAAATGCATTGAAAGAATAATAAACAAGTTTAGAATTATTCCCGTGTCAAATAGGTTAACATCAGTGACAAATAGAAAGATTTTGAGTGACAAATACATTCCTTTCAATGACACATAGAAAGCAACTAGTGCCAAATACATTACTTTGAGTGACCAATACAAAGATTCTAGTGACAAAGAGAAAGAATTCCAGTGACAAATAAACAGATTGCAGTGACAAATAGGACCACACCAGTGACAATAGGACCACACCAGTGACAAATACATCCAGACCAGTGACAAATTGAAAGATTCATGTGACAAAGACTAAAAAATTACAGTGACAAATAGGACCAGACCAGTGACAAATACATCTAGACCAGTGACAAATAGAAAGATTCATGTGACAATAGAAGATTCCCAGTGACAAAGACACATGAACTCCAAGTGACAAATGGATGAAAACTAGTGACAAATAGAAGAAAACCAGTGACAAATAGGTCCATTCCAGTGACAAATAGAAGATTCCCAGTGACAAAGACACATAAACTCCAAGTGACAAATGGATGAAAACTAGTGACAAATAGAAGAAAACCAGTGACAAATAGAAAGATTCCTGTGACAAATACTCAAGAATTACAGTGACAAATAGGACCAGACCAGTGACAAATACATCCCCAGACCAGTGACAAATAGAAAGATTCATGTGACAAAGACTCAAAAATTGCAGTGACAAATAAGACCAGACTAGTGACAAATACATCCACACCAGCGACAAATACATGCAGACCAGTGACAAATAGAAAGATTCATGTGGCAGACTCAAGAATTGCAGTGACAAATAGAAACATTCCACTGACAAATACATACAGACCAGTGACAAATACATTCCTTTCAGTGACAAATATAAATATTTCAAAAAACAATAGAAGAATTTTACAAAAAATAGAAAATTCCAATGACAATTAACTAAGAGTACATAGCATTCAAAATAATCGAAGAAGTACAAATGACAGTCACAAACAGATACATATCCACTTACAATTGCAGACATTTGCAACATCCTTATTCTCTAAATCTGGGCATCCTAGCACTAGTTCGTTAACTTTGTCATTTCTCTCATGTTCAACATCATTGTTCTCTAAATCAGGGCTTGCAGGCACTGATCTTATTTCGTTAACATCGTCAATAATGTCATGTATAACAGCTAACTGGTTCTTCAGAAGGTCCTCCAAGAGTTTGTTGTGCTTCTACATTTTCCTCCGGAGGTACTTCTAGGCTCTGATAGAGTACTTCTGCTCTCTTGTCATCGTTACTTGTATGCAGTGGATCATGTGCCGTCAGGACGTAATGCATGAACGACGTTGTGTATGGCATCATGAAGGGGTATAACAATGGCCTATTTATCATCTGATAAGGTGGCATAAGGTATACCTACCTACCGGCCTACTAATCTGATAAGGTGGCATAAATGGTGGTGGCATCACTCCCGCCGGCACAGTACACTGCATCTTCAAATTCTCCCCAGAGCTAGACTGACCTGTAATCTGCATGGCGTTACTCTTCTTTGTAGTCATGGATGAAGAAGACAGAACGAGGAAGATCACTGGATTTGCAGAGAGATGATTACTGGATTTGCAGAGCGGATGGTAGATGTTTCGTGGGAGAGGAAGGTTGCAAATTTCGTGGGGATGTTGCAATGGAGGAGACTCTTCTCTCAGATTTTTCACACAAAAGGCGGGAAGGGCAAAATTGGGTTTAAAAATTTCAGAAGCGCAATCGCGGTTTTGTGACGTCGGCGGTTTCATGATGAAACGCCTCGGGAAGCCGCAACGCAGGCGACGAGCATTAATGGCGTATGACGTGGCTCCCTTGCAACGTGGGCGAATGAGAAGCCACCTGACGAATCCAACGTGGCGTTTTTGACCGTCTATACGTGCACAAAGCATTTCTCTTATGGATTTGATGAATTGGATTTTTAGGCCTTATCTGGATAGTTTTGTAGTTGTCTTCATAGATGATGTATTGGTTTATTCTCCTGATGAAGTGTCTCACCGTGAGCATCTGAAGATTGTGCTAGAAGTGTGACTTTTGGATGAAAGAAGTTCATTTCCTTGGTCATGTAATTTCTAGAGATGGTGTAGCTATGGATCCATCTAAGGTGAAGGTTGTGCTAGAATGGGAGACTCCAAGATCATCATCTAAGATATGGAGTTTCTTGGGATTAGCCAGTTATTACCGCCGCTTTATAGAGAGCTTTGCATCCATTGCGGCACTGTTAACCAAGGTAACAAGGAAGGGAGTCAAGTTTGTATGGTAAGAGGAATGCGAGCAGAGTTTTTGAGAGTTGAGGAGTAGATTGACATCTTCCTTCATGTTACTTCTACCTAGCGGGGTAGATGGTTTCACGATCTACACGGATGCTTCTCATATTGGTCCTAGCTGTGTGTTAATGTAGGATGGAAAGTGGTTGCCTATGCTTCTCAGCAATTAAAGAAGCATGAGCATAACTACCCGACCAATGATTTGGAGTTGGCAGCTATTGTTCATACCTTGAAAATCTGGCGACACTATTTTTATGGTGTCAAGTTCGAGGTGTTTACTGATCATTAGAGTCTCAAATACATATTCTCACAAAAGGAGTTGAATCTAAGGTAGAGAAGATGGATTGAGTTCTTAAAGGATTATGATTTTGAGTTGCAATATCACCCAAGCAAGGTGAATTTTGTAGCCGACGTGCTGAGCAGGAAGAGGACTGCAACGTAGAAGGTCTGGAAATTAATGGAAGATGTAGCTTGTGCTTTAATAGAGGTTGAGTCATAGTTGTGTCAAGCTTTTGTGGATCAATTGTCTATCAGGTCTACTATTATGGATAGTGTGGTGGATGGTCAGAAGATGATCCTAGGTTGCAAGAGATGATTGGGAAGCCTGACATTGCTAGTGATGAGGAAGGATTTATCAAGTTCCAACATAGGGTGCTTCCCAGACATTGCTGATGTGAGAGAGTAGATTTTAGAGGAGGCTCATAGATCCAAGTTTACAATACATCTAGGCAGTGGCAAGATGTATCAAGATCGGAAGCAGACATTCTGTTGGCAAGGCATGAAGACGGATGTAGCAGACTTTGTGGCTAGTTGTTTGACATGCCAACAAGTAAAGGTAGAACACTAGAGGCCCTCTGGGTTGATGCAGAAGATTGATATTCTGCTATGGAAATGGGAAACGATCACCATGCAATTTGTCACAGGCTTTCCCAGGTCTACTAGGGGTAATGACTCTATCTTGGTGATTGTGGATAGATTTTCCAAGACCGCTCATTTCTTAGCTATGAAAAAGAAGCAGTTTGTTGAGAGTTTAGCCAAGCTATGTGGATAGCATTGTCAAGTTGCATGGAGTTGCGAAATCCATCATTTCGAATAGAGATCCAAGGTTTACTTCAAGGCTATGGCAAGGGTTGCAAGATGCTCTTGGTTCGCAACTGAAGCCTAGTTCGACATTTCACCCACAGGTAGATGGACAATCCAAACTCTTGAAGACATGATGAGGGCATGTGCCCTAGATTGGAAAGGTGACTTGGAGCGACATTTAACTCTTATGGAGTTTGCCTATAGTAACAGTTTTCATGCAAGCATAGGTATGGCCCCATTTGAGGCTTTGTATGGCAGGCCCTATGGATCTCCATTATGTTGGGAGGAAGCTGGAGACAGGCAGCTAGTTGGACCTGAGATTGTGCAAGAAACATCTAGCAAGATTCAGCTAATCAAGCAGATATTAAATCCAGCCTAGGACCGGCAAAAAAACTATGCGGATAATAGAAAGAAAGATTTGGAGTTTGAGGTGGTAGAGCATCTTTTCCTCAAGGTCTCTCCTACAAAGGGGGTAATCAGATTTGGTCGGCATGGAAAATTGAAACCATGGTTCGTTGGACCATTTGAAATCTTGAAGAAGATTGGAAATGTGGCTTACCAGTTGGCTTTACAGCCATCTATGGCAAGCATCCATCCTGTGTTTCACATTTCTATGCTAAGGAAGTATGTACGGGACCCATCACATGTTATTGACTATGAGCCTGTGGAATTTCAACAAGATTTATCCTTTGAGGAGCAGCCCATAAATATTTTAGACCGCAAGGTTCAACATTTAAGATCCAAGAGAATTCCTCTGGTGAAAGTCTTATGGAGGAATTTTGCTCAAGGAGAGGCAACATGGGAGCTTGAAGAAGGAATGAGGATGAAGTATCCACATCTTTTCGGTGAGTGTTCTTAGATTCAATCTTCGAGGATAAAGGTTATTTTAAGGGGAGAAAATGTGATGCCATGAATTTTATTTATAGATTTTAATTATCATTTCTACTTATGTTACAGTGCGTTTAAAATTTTTGTGAATGTGTATGAGTAGTTAAGCCTTCTATTGTATTTGTTGGCTTGTTCTCAGGCAGGTCGATTGTTGTGTCAACCAATGTTGTTGACGACAATATCGATTGTCACCAATAGTAGGTAGACGACAACATCGATTGACGCCAATTGTGGGTAGACGACAATCATCATTGCCGTCAACTTCCTGCAGTGCAGACGGCGGAATTCTCACAACCCAGCTCCTATTTGGTTATGGAAATGGGCAAAATCTTTGGTAACATCCGGAGACATGATTCTCACCCCCTCTCTTGACCGAGTAAGGGAAGGCAAATCCTTTTAAAAGGGTGTCTAGTCTCCTTATCCCCATTTTGGGAGTCTTCTCCAAGTCTCAAGGGAATAGAACAAGGGAGATCCAGCGATTTGATCTTCGAGGAGACCAAGTTCAAGCATCTTCGAGTTAGGAGACCATACCATTGGTGGATGCAGGCATCTTCATCATGCTCTTGGCATAGGAGGACATCTGGTTGAGGATGTAGCCACAAAAAGGGGACCATCGTGGTTGGCCAAGGCGGGCTTCATAGGCTAAAATCTATAGTTTTCTCAGTGTTTTAGAGGCAAGTAACCTAGGGATCTGATTTCCAACCCTAGTTTCTACCTTTTTATGATTTTCTACAAATTTAGAAAATAAAACATTGGTTGGATTTGGGGACTGAAGGTTTCCGATAAGGTTCTGTCTTCTGTCAGGTTAACGGTTGTTGGTTATGGAATGAATATCTGGAGGGGGGGGTGAATAGAGATAGCCCTTAATAAAAAATCGAAGCAATGAATCAGACCTTAAGATTCGAGAGCTAATGAATCAATACCACAAATCGAATGGGAGATAAACCACACACTGCGAGCCGGATTTTTAAGGTGGTTTGGCTCCACTGTGGAGACCTACATCCACCCCTCACTAAACTAAGTGAGGCTTCAATCACCAAACCAAATGTGTGAGACTCTCACACAAACACTGATTCACAGCTTCATACAATATGCTGATACACAGCTTCACCGCTGATTCACAGCTTCAAGATCTACACAATCTTACAATCCTAACACTCAGAGGTGTAGGATATGTTCTCCTACTCCAACTGGAGCAGACAACCAAGCAATGTATTGTTCGAAGGAAAGAGAAAAGATTGCACAAGAGAATTCACTAAATATGAAGGAGTTTTATCAAACACTCTAGCTACAGATGGGAATTGTGTCGAGATCTGATCAATTCAACACTTGAGATCCATGTTGCTTGTACTTCAGACTCAAATTCATCAAGCTCTTCTTCTGGCAGCAGGTTAACAATCGAATGCCTCTGATTGATCAGAAATTCCGATGCTTTGCATCAATAGGACTACGACAGGGCTTCAAACAAGACAAAGCATTGATGCAGCAACTCTTCTTTCCATTGTGAATTTTGTACTAGTTTCTCTTCTCCTCAGCTCTCTCTCTCTGCACTACTTCTCCCCTTCTTGTGTTCTCTTGTGTTCTCTTATTATGAAGAAGATGTCGCACACCTTTTAATTAGCATATCAGAATCTACAGGTGGGCCCCATATGAATCCCCAATTCGTTAGGAGATATTTTCCACCAAAAAGTTCTCTTCCAAAACCTCGTAAGGTGCGTCAAGAATCCCAATGATTGGGCCTCAGATCATGTGCCCAAAAAGGAACACGTTGGCAATCTCTTTTCCTTACTGGGATAAAATGATTAGTGTGTCGACACCTCTTGTGCATTGTGTCGATGCACAATAAAGTTGGTTATACGCAATGCATATCCTTCAGTAGTGTCGACCTTCATGTGTCGACCTTATTCATTAGACTTCAGATGTCACGTCCCGAGAATTACGCAGCGGAAATATATTTGAAGTAATACATTCGATATTCTAAGACGTGAGCAGTCGGCAAATAAGCCTCTAGCTAGCAAGCATTATATGTGCTATCAACACGAACATAATAGGGCCCACATAATGAACACAACTAGACTTGTATTCAAATCTCAACACTTTGTCTTATTTCAAAGGAAAAATACAACTCTTTAATTGTTGAATAAAAGGAAAAGTACATATATCCTCACTACCTACTACATTGTTCTAACACTCAAAGTAAACTAATGATATTTCTATGGTTGGAACATGCTCATCACTCTGACGCATTCCCCTCCTCGACTTGATCTTCCTCTTGTACTTCATAGTCACCTAGAAGGTCAAAAGTAGGGATGAGCAAAATAGCCCAGTAGGATTTATATCTCAATGTTCAGGCAATGATATAAGTGATTAGAAATTTAGAACTAGGTAAGCATGAATTATCAAGATATGCATGAACGGTAAATCCCATTAAACACGGTACATGAACAAGATAGATGGGACGTTTATGATAGAGCAAGAGCTAGAATAATGTAATGTTGGGTTTACTTGTGCCTTAATGTTTTTGATGATGTGTTTTTTAATGAACATTGAAATTGATGATGATACAATGACTTATTTGTTAAGGACATGAATGACATGATCAAGTGTCAAAATGATCACCTATGTATTCATTACATCTCACTTAAAATGTCTTTTAATGTAGGTATGAATGCATATAAGCCAAGCAACAAGATTCAGGTGAAAAATAACAAGAAAGAAACTTCAAGTGATCACATGTCGACAGCCAAGAAATCACCTGTCGACAGATAGACATGACAGAACAAAACAAGGTTCTGGAAGCACTCAGAAAGCAGTACCTGTCGACAGATGAAGTGTGCCTGTTGACAGCAAGACAATATCTATCGACAGATCCAGTGTTCTAGAAACATGAAAACCAAAACTGGACAGTAGCTATCGACAACAACATGTCGCCTATCGACAGACGTAGTTTTGGAAAGATCCGATGATCAAGATATGATCCATATTTGGGTGATTCTTTCAAGCATGTCTCTCCATGTTTGGACACCCCATATATAGATCATATAGGGTTATTTTCGCAGAGAGAGACCACAACTCCAAAACCCTAAGCAAGACTCAAGAGAAAAAGCTCCCATCTGTTGCTCTGCTTCA